>BMAT01008473.1:51258-68198 GCA_019649035.1 Elysia marginata | reverse complement strand
GACTCTTAGAAAACTTAGGGCTCGTCTGACACGAGTTAGACCCGGGAACAATGTGATTTTACACCACGACAACGCCCGTCCGCACACGAGTCGGCAAACTCAAGATGCCATGAAAAGTCTCCGATTTTACGAAACCTTACCACACCCATCATACAGTCCAGACCTTGCTCCATCTGACTTTTATCTTTTTCCGAAGTTGAAGGAGCACATCAAGGAAAAGCACTTTGAAGATGATGATGCTGTTCAAGAAGTTGTGCGCCGATAGTTCCGGGGAAAACCACACGAATTTTTCGCCGACAGTATGCGAAAACTGATTTGGCGTTGGCGAGACTGTGTCGACAAAAAGGCGATTATGTTGAAAAATAAAGGTATCATAATGTAGCAGAGATCCTGAGCTTTCATTTGGTGTATTTTTTGTTAAAGTCGTATCAATAATAAAGAATTTATGAACTTGGAGGCATTACTTTTTGAACAACCCTGGTATCTTATATAAAGTAAATCTATTCAATACACTTTTTTTTTCAGAAAATGTTTTGAAATTTAATTGTGTCAGTCTCCCCTGTCCCTCCCATGAGTAAAATAAATTACTATTTTTTTCCAATTTTCGTTAACAAAAAAGAAATTTGCCTCTAAAACAGAGGGAACAATTAACGAGGTTATCTTCTCTTTCACTGTTTCTGAAAGCTAAAAAAAGTCTGCCTTAACTTTTCTTGACCGCAAGAACGCTGTCAGCGTCGCTAACTCTCTCTTTGTTAGTACCATAAAGATGCTCTTAGCGTTTTCCAAAGGTTGGACACTATATTGTTTCCTCCCGAATCAAAACAAAGCAAACCGTAAACAAATTTTGACAAAAGCTGTAAGTTTCCTCCCAGCGTAGACAGAGAGATAGGTGATGCTGAGAGCGTTCTTATGGTTAAAAAAATTGAGAGTAGACAACTTTGTTGAAACACGATAAAAAATAATTCCGACACGGTGCATGAACAGTGCTGACCAAAAAGAGTTAATAATTAGGTCATTTTTATCTCCTCTTGCTTCCAAGCACTGAGCTAATTTCTAAACCTTTCAATCAACTAACATGTATCAGTGAGTCATCAAAGAAGCTTTCAATCCTTTTATTCTAGCATGTAACATAGAAAACATTAGCTTTTTCATCTCCTTGCTTGTGTAACTGTATTCTTGGCACGCTTGCTTCTCTTCCCTGCTGTTCACAGCCTGTAGATCCAGCAGTGGCCAAGAACGAGCCAAGTAAAAAAACTGCACTCAAGGTAAAATATTTATTATTTTCATAAGGTTTTTTTTTCACAAGTAAAGACTACTGTTCTCTGTATAAGTAATTGGGAAGTAAAAATAAATTTTTAGTTCTCTAGTCATTTGTCTTGCGTCGAGGGCGAATGAGTTGGAAGTTGAAGATTGTTATTTCAAGAAAGTCCCATTGGAAGGTCTATTTTTCCTCTTCTACTTGATATTTCAAATCAACAAAAGTTTTGATATCTTTCCACAAACTGGATATTTACCTGAAATTTTTTATGGAATGGAAGTTTAGAAAAATGCCTTGTTCCAAACAGCAATGCCATTAAAGGTGAACATTGTGACATCCAACCCATTCACCCTGGAGGGGAGACATTTGTTGCGAGAGATTACTAAGTATTTTAAGTATTTTTTTTTCTTGAAGAGAGGGTTTGGTTCAGGTGAGAAGAGGTCTTGGTCTCTATTGCATAGTGTTAGGGGCTGAAGAAGTTTTAAGATCCAGTAACAAGTACGTAGGAACAGGCACTATTAATGTCACTGCATGAGCAGAACTAATAAATCATTGTCTGTGACCAACTATCATTTCAAAAGTCGGAAATAAAACATGAAAAATTTAGTCTAGCTCTATGTCTGCTGAGGGTATCATGATTAATCAAGTTGTAGGAAAAAAATCATTAATGTATTGCTTTGTAAGGATGGGTTCTTGTTTGCACATCTACTGTTGTATTATTCAGTATTTGAGAATGGCAAGCAGAAAATCCTGAACAATTATAGAAGATAATTCCAAAAGAACCGTGTCACATTTTGAACTGGTGTCTTAGCTATTTTTTTTTCAGTACAGAGTCAATAACTTGTGAAAAGCAGTTTGTTTTTTTTCCTTTGCCTAGATGATGTTTTACTTTTTTGCATTTTTTTTTTACTTTTGACTTTTGATTAGAAGTGATTAGGCAAGTAGTTTCTGATGCTTTGCATGTAGAGGCAGTATACAGAAAAGAGTGAGAGACAGAATGGGGATAGAGGGATGGTGGGACACAAAGATGCAGATAGTCAGAGAGGGAGAAGGAAACAGACAGAGAAGGAGTTGTGGAGGAAACAGAAAGGGAGAGGAAGGCAGATAGATGGGGAGAGAGAAAGAGGGAGAGACAGCCAGAGGTAGAGAGGGAGATACAAAAAAAACAGAAAGACAAATCAGACAGAGATGGAGTGAAAGAGAAAGCGGGAGAAAGCTAGGAAAGGAGAAAGTGAGACTGACAGAGAATGAGGGAGAGAAAGAGGAAATAGAGAGACAGTGAATCATGGAGACAGATAGAGAGGGAATAAGAGAGATAAGGAGATATGCAGAGAGAGAGAGAGGAAGATATAGAGAAAGGGAGATAAGAGGAAGACAAAGAGCTAGAGAAGAAGACACAGAGAAAAAGTAGAAGACAGAGAGATGGGGGAGACAGACAGATAGGGAGGGAGTGAGAGGCAGGGAATAGGATAGAGGGAGGCAGATAGGAAAAGACAGAAAGAAAGGGAAAAGAGAGAGATAGCATATAACATGGTTAGGTTTTTTAATATTCAAAATCTGCATAACTGTTCAAATCAGTACCTTACTGTTGCTTCTCTTGTGCCTCAGAAAAAAGATCCCAAACCAAAAGGCAAGGGAAAGGCAAAGGAGGAAGATGATGTGTCTATGTTTACTGTTGACAAGTAAGTCCTGATCCCACAGCATAAACATGATATTATAATGATACAAGGGATCGGAAGGAGGCCACTACCATTTTTTTTATATATACTTCGGTTGTTTTGCTGCCAGTTACTACTCTAACCTATATGAATGACTTTTTTGTGTATCTGAAAATAAGAAGTTCATTGCAAAAGGTTACTTATCAAAGCTAGTTGTTTTGAAAGTAATACTAAGATATGATATCTCTGCTGATTTTGATGATTTCTTTTTTCAAAAGTGGGAAATCAAAATTTTGTTCTCTCAGAAAATGTGGTACCGGTATTCAAAATATAGACTTTTTTGTGTCACAATATTTAGCATATGCTTTTTTGGGGGGGTTCCCCCGTGTAATTTTACATGAGTTTGACTTGAAGAGTCAGTTGGCTCAAAACAGTCATGTACTTTAACTGTCAGGTGTTTCTTTCCATGCACCCATCTCTGGCTTTAGTTCATTTCCTTATCTCACCCTGAGTGTTAAGTTTTAAAAATTGAACCAAGTTGATTCTGGACAACGTCATCTATGAAGCAAAGGGATTTAAATTGAAAGACCCCGACTCTTATGGCTATTTAAAATATTTATGTTTGAAGCTATAATTGTGTTTTGAATTATCTATGATGAAAAAAGAAATATCAACTTCTTTTATCAGCGCTTTTTTTTGTTTTTGGTTTCCATCTCAGCATTTGCATTTTCTGTGGCGAGCGCAACGAGTCATTTACAGAGGAAGGCTTGGATATTCATTACTGGAAGAATTGCCCAATGCTGAAAAGGTGCACCAACTGCAAACAGGTAAGTGGAGTGTTTGTAAGGTGATTTTGGAATTCATAGAGAAAAAAGGATTTGAGAACGAATTGATAGAGTCCCTAAACATATTTCTATAGAATCTGCATGAGTCAAGAGTGTTGAAAGGTAGGACAGCTTGAGAGGCAAGAGACAATGCACTGGGGCTGGTATTGTTGTGAAAAATTATCACTCGTCTCTCATCGGGTAGGTGGCTAATTTTTTTTCCAGCTCCTGGGCCTGGAATGCACACGGCAAACGTAAATTTAAACGCCCGACTGAATTGTCTTACTACCTGTGAGCGCTACTTAAAGATGCACAAGCAGGTAAGCACCAACTAAATGTCAACTAAGTACGGACTAACTTACAGGGCCTCAAACAGTCATGTAACTCGCGACTAAGCTATGATAACATAAACAGCAACTGCAACTGACACGCTTCGATACAAGCTGCGGGCTGTTAATCTCAGACAAGAAACAGTCTTCCATGGTAAAGAAAAAAACAACCTCAACCACTGTGACAGCATATTTTGCTCTAATTTACTACCGAGTTCCAAGTTTTGTCAACTCAAATGAATAAAATAGGATTGAATGGTTTGCCCCACTGAATTCTCAATTTTACAAAAAGTTTTATTTTGAGCCATAATTTTCTTATTACCTACAAGCGCAAATTCAGCCCCTTACGAGAGAGCACCAACGCACAAACACAGTCGATGGCTCCAAAATGTAACACTGGTTTGACTGAAAAATCTCTATATGGTAATAAAATGGTTTGTATCATTTTGCTTTGATACCCTTCAGTTCTGGATTTAATGAGAATTGGCAGGAGAGAAATTCCAATCACAAAGCACCTGGTCCTTCGGCATCAACTGAAATATCACATCTACTCTGCAAATCTCTGTTTTGTGATTCTGTTTTAAGCCTTGAAAGGCTTGTAGTTTACAGCCAGTGTAGTGTAGGTTCAAAAATAAAAAGATAAAGTAGTGATGTTAAGATTTATAGACTTAGGTACTACAGATGTGTCAATGTGTCACTTTCTTCTCCCCAGGTTGTTGAGATAGCAACCTACACAGAGCACCTGCTTACAGAGTGCGAGGCAAAGGCCAACTTTGGTAAATGTCCGAGATGTTCAGAGGCTATACCAAAGTCAGAGCTTGAAGCCCATATAGCAGAGAAGGCTTGCAATCGTGAGTTATCAGAATAAGCTTACAGTGTTTTTTTTGCCACTTCTGTCAGATATATTATGAGATTGTCACCTTTTGGTCTTGTTTTTGTAAACTCGATAACATGTTTTTTTTTAAATTGTGAACAAGTGGTTTAGCTTACCTTGTAGCCATCTGATATGTGCTCATGTTCAAATTGAGAAAACATTTCCTAATGAAGAGCCAAAAGTTTAATTTTAATTAACTTTTTCCTGTGGAAAAAGAGGTTTTGAAATAAAGGACTTGGTGGTGATCTTTTTTTCAAAGTGTCCAAATCGTTGCGTATTTTAATTTTCTGATTTATTGTCTGTCGTTTTTAATTCTTTTTCATTCTCCTTTTCTGATGTTAAAATGGGCAAGTCTGGGATCGTCCTTATTTATCGATAGTTCTCTGTAGGCCTATTGATTTTTGCTTCTGAGATACAGTTCATGTGACTCCATCTCTCTCTGTCTCTGTTCTCTCCCCAGCATCTAAGTCTGGGATGAATCACTGCCCTCTATGTCATGAGAACATCCCAATGGGCGAGGAGGGCTGGAAGGAACATTTGATGGGCCGGCAGGGATGCAAGCAGAACCCTCGACGTCTGTTGGCCCTCAACAATGCCAGTAACAAACTTGGAGGTAGGTCACATAACAAGAAGGAAAAGGAGAGTAAGAAATTACTTTTCTGGTGCACATTTTCATCTGGAACAGTGGCCCAATGTGCTTTATTTAGATACAGTGAACCTCAAATTCGCCAGCAAGAACACATGCTCAGGAAGGGAAACATAAAAAACTCCTGTTTTATTTTCCTCTTTGACTCTACTAAAAATCCTTGGATCAAAGAAATACAAAGTTTTCCCAACCTTGGGTCCAACGAGGGAAGTAAGCCTATTCCTTTGCTTCAGTCTACTAGTATAACGCCATCAAACTGCCAAGTCATTAATACACTTTATGGGTTTCAACATTCGCAAGTTTATTCTAGGCCTTTATGTTGTAATGCTTGTTTGCGCTTGTTCTAGCGTGTTTTTGTGTTTGCCTTAGTGGTAAGTGGGAGCAGGGTAGGGTAGGGCCAGTGGCGACCTGACGAGGACTACACCTGGACGAAAGTAAGCCCAGTGATGGACGCAGTGCAAGGCATGACACATGATGTATGTGTGGGGAGGGAGGGGAGGTAGCACAATTTACTAAGAAGACTACAGATGTGACAAAGGGAAGGGGAGGCTGAGCAAGACTTGAATCGGAGGAAAGCAGGAGATGGGAGGGGAGGACTGTAGGCTTTAGTTATGTAATTTACAATGGGGGTGGGGTGCCCTGGATTTTGTTAGTTTATGACTAAGCCAGGTCTACTGTAAACTTATATAGTTTTAGTACACACCAGTATTGGAAGAGGAAAAAATGAGTGTCATTAGTCATTGCCTCTCATACTTCAGCTAGCTCACATCATCATGCCCATAGTTTAGTTGAAAATCTAAAACTTTACCATTCACGATATAATACAGTAATTTTTACGAGAGAACACCAAGATGCCTTCAATTTCAGCTGTTACTGTTAGTGCTGACAAGAAAAATAGTGCCTTTAATATGGGGCCAAACTTCTGTTTATTGACGAAGTGGGAAGAGGAAATAAAAGCAAAGCGGACATTTGCCGTGAACATAGCATTTCCTGAAGAACCTGATCCAAGATATTGCTGAGAGTTCCATGAAACAGACCACAATTGACTTCATGCACTTAAATTAAATTAAATTGCAGCTATGAGAGAGAGAGAGAGATAAGATAAAACAAACCAGGAAGGGAGATAGAGTGCACATATAAGAGAGAGAGAGAGAGAGAGATATTATAGTTCTAAACCCTATACTTATCAATAAGATTACCAAAAAAATGTTTTCTGTCATTTTTAATTCTTTTACAATTCTTGATTCTTTCTCTGTCTACAGCCGGTCGAGGTGCGGGAGTGAAGGCAAGGGGAGGTAAAGCACCAGCCGGAAGAGGGAGAAAGTAGACAAGCAAACTCATATCAAAAGACTAACCGAAATATTTTAGACATACTGGAAACCGCCCAGCTGCTGTTGCTGGAGCATAATCTTTGAAGGATGAGTTACGTGGGCGAATACAAAAGGCAGTTTAGTGATTTGCAATCGCGTAGTAACTCCTCTTCACTTCTTTTAGCTTTTGAGTTCAGATAAAAGTAACCGAACAATATTGTAGATATTGCTGTCTTTTTCTTACTCTCTTTTACCACTGTCTTCTTACCAAAGATTCATGGTTTTTACTTCTTACAAAGCAGAAAAATTGTCTGTAAAAAAATCTCCACTGACTTTAAACAAGAAAAGATCTGAATGATGTAGTGTGTGAGATGAGCTTTTTTTGTTTTGTTTTTGTTTATGAAATGCATTTTTTAGAGAGCCGTAAGAAAAGATTGCAAATTTTCTTTGTCTTTAGGATCCAAATTTTTTTTCCGTTTTTTTTTTTTGTTTGTGTTGTTTTGTCTTTGTCTGCATAACATTAAATTGTACTTACTGCTGAGAACTAAACAGATGTTTTGTAAATTTTGTAAAACTGCATCGAATTCTTAACTTTGTATCGGTATTTTTAAGGAGAACATTTCTAACAAACTCCTCTCCTTGTTTTCCCAAACGTTCTAGCGTTCCTTCTTTACAGTTAACAGAAACAGTCATGTTCAAAAATAGAACTGCAGGCGAAACCTTCAAAGTCTGACAATTTGAAATGCTCATTATTCAAGGTTTTCTAAGGGTTAGTTTTCTTTTTTTTCTCTTCAGCTTTGTTGGATTTGATCTCATAATTCAAAGTTAATAAAAGCCAATTAGGTGAATTTGAAGTTTATGTTGCCACCTATAGAAGGTTTTTTCTTCTGTTTTCTAACCATGTCTTTTCTCCAAAGCATAATAGGCTTATAATAATGATAACTATCACAGCATGAAAGCTGCTTTCCCATCAACCCATACAGATGAGCCTTTGGCCCATGACTTAATGACTGCAATGTTGATGTAAGAGAGGATGGTTGTATTATATTTAATAGGAATATAGTAAAATGAATGGGTGAGGAAAGAAACTTGATTTTTATGGTATAATTCAAATCCTGTCACTTCAAAGATTTTTTTCTTTTACTTCCAAAAAATTTGAATAATGAGGTTTTCACTTTATCTAAATGATTGAAACAGAGGACAGGTAGATTTTAAATAAATTTTTATTGAGGGAAGAAATATGATGGTTTTTGCTTCACATCATTAAAGGAGATGTCAACAGCTTGCTTGTGATACGAATTACATTGATCTTTACAGGCTGAGGTCTAAATTTATTGTAGTTTACTCATAAAATGGTAAGGAAACTAACAAGACATGACGGCACATGGAATGTGCTTTGAAACAGATGTTATGTCCAGGGAAAAAGTATAACAGTTCCCTTAGAAAGTATTGAGTATTATGGTTTTTTTGGTAATTTTTCCTTCTTTTTCTCTTCTCTCTTTCTCTCTCACCCTCCTCTCGAGGTGTTTGGATTTGTGTTAATCTTTCTCTCTTTAATGTCTATTTTCTTCCACAATGTTGCTTATGTTTTCTTTACAATCTATCTTTGTCTTGTTGTCTGGTTTTCTTTTTTATCTGTCTGTCTGACTCTCTCTCTCTCTATCTCTTTGTCTCTCTGTCTCTGTCTGTCTGTCTGTCGCTCTCTCTCTCTCTCTCTCTCATTCTGTCTTTGTCTTTCTCTCTTTCTTTCTCCCTTTCTTTCCCTTTCTCCCTTTTTTCCCTATCTGAGACCACTGTAACTTTTTCTCATATTTAAAGACGCAACTCCCTTAGATTGGCTTGGAATAAGGTGAACAAGATCATATAATCCTAAAAAAAAAACCACTAAGTCCAAGGAGATGTAACATAGGAAGAATATGAATAAGGTTTCCTGTTTGCTGATGTTCATAAATTATATCTTTGATATTTTATCATCTGTGAGTTTGGCAGGGCAACCAGATTAGTTCTACCATTGGCTCAGGTTTTTTCAGTAAAAACTGATATTTCGTTTCTGGGGGGTTAGGAAGACAGTACATTTCACTTTTTCATGCATTCAGTTTAATGGTTTTAGCATCTATGTCTCCCCAAAAATGGATGTACCAGGCGTAAGAAAGACACTGGAAGATTTGAGAAAACTGTTCAAGAAAAGTGATTGTTGTTTCTTTAGAGACAGAGAAACTTGAGTTATTGTTTACAAAGTACTGACCTATGTTTTATATACTCTGACTGTCTTAAAGAGAACTCTTAATTTTTTTACTTTTTTTTTTTTTTGCGATTCAGTGAAACCAAAATCAGTGTGTTAAAATATTTTGTTTTAAGTTCTACAGCACCAGCAACCTTAATGGTTGGTCTTTACACATTTAAACAAAATTTTTTATTGTACTAAATGTTTTGTCTTTGGCCATCTTCTTCAGGGTTAAGACAAAACTGGCCCGAAACTTTTTTGTGAACTATGCCTTTTTTGTAATTATGCTTTTTTAAGGCATATTTTAATATAAAAAAGTTAATAGATGTAACTTATCACTAGATGTTATATTATTGCAGCTGTATTTTTACCAAAAAAAAATATCCAATGAACAATGTTTTTATTCTACAGTCCCGCTTTGAATCCCACAGGAAAAAAGTTTGACTTTAAAATTGTCCATATTTTGACTTGTTAGTGCTGCTCTATAAAAGAGAAATAAGCTCAGTAACAATATCAATATAGGTAGAGTTATTAAATGCATTCTATTTACCCAGGTTTCACTTATCTGGGCTTGACTGTACTTGTTAGATTCTTAAGCCTTAACAATATTATTCTTATTAACATGTTTACCCAAATACTTTTGATTAAAATCAAAATTATTCAAATGAGAAAGTGGGTTGTGTTGTTACATTTCTGACAAAGTTTGTTTTTTTTCTTTTTACTTAAATGACGTCTTATTGTCTGTTTCTTTATGTTTTCATTCACCCTCAAAAGATGGAAATTTTTTGCTACTGGTCTCGTTCTCATTTTCTCCTTGCTTTGTCTTTTCCTCTCTGATAATCTGTATGACTGTCTGTCACCCCTTTCCTATTTTATGTACGTTTGTAACTATCTTACTACAGTGTAGTAACTCTATAACTGTCTTCTTGGCCTGTGTGAATGAGTTGAATTTCAGAAACTTTAATTTGAAAAAGTGTCCTTAAGTCATAGACCTGCAATTTTTCTCACAATAATTCTTTTTTATTTCGGGCATTTCCACTTTACCTTCCCATGCGTCTATATTCACACACACATTGTACGTTCTGGGTCATTTTCGACAGAAAACTGTGTCGTGGGTCGTTTTTGACCCATACCTTTTCATGAACTGTTGGAATCACTTTGAGTTTGAAACAAAATACTAAAATAGTGAGTACACATTAGTTACATGTAGTTAGTAGTAATAGTAAATTGAACAGGAGTCGCAGTAGAGCTGTGTGGATAAGCAAGTCAATTTTTTTTAAAGTAAGGTATATATTTTAGTTCTAAAAATATTGACAAAAAAAATATCCAATGAAAAATGTTTATATTATACAGTCCCGCCTTGGTATTTTGAATCCCATAGGAAAAAAGTTCGACTTTAAAATTGTCCATGTTCTGACTTCTTAGTGCTGCGCTATAAAATTTATTGTTAGGCTATTTATGTTTAGTTTGATATTTTAATTGTCGTCGATCCGTAAAGTTGAATGTCATAAAATGAAACTATGAGAGTGATTTTGTCAATATTTTTAGAGCTAAAATATAACCTTACTTTTGAAAAAATTGACTTAGTAGTAGTAGTAGTAGTAGTAGTAGTAGTTGTTGTGGTTGTTGTTGTCATTTCCGGTTTGTAACAACAATGCTGTACACCTACCAACTTAAATAGTCTGCTCAAAGTTGATGTATTGTGATGGTTGTAGGCTATTTATTTTTTTACCCACGACGTTCGAATGAGAGGTTGTGTATGAAAACATCAATGAAGAAAAAAATGCGCTAAATTGGAAAACCGGTCTGATCACATGTTGAGGAATTGGATAAATTTAGATTACATTGGGGCGATGGGGTATATGACGTCTCTCCGGACCAAGTAACAGATATTTTAGAGGCCCCTGAGTCGTTTTCGACCCACGACGTATGGGGCTGGATAATGTTTGTATTTGAACCGTTTTGGACAGTGTGCAAGTTATTGTAATTTTGGAAACGCTACGGTTTTGGAGTGTGAGAACGACCCTGCAACGCGATTACTTCAAATAATGGAGCTTCGATTACAAGTACCGACCAATTTTTGTTACCTATAGGGTTTGTCGGCATATGACGCCATCATTATGACGTATTACTGGTAAACACCGGCCGTTCTTTCCGTACACGATACCAAAGCGATGAAGCAAAATCGGATTTAAGAGCGTAGTAGTCGGAAAAAATCTTAGCATAAGCAAAGTGGTTTATATTTAAACCATGTTGAGACAAAAAAGCTGAAACAGGGCTCATAGGTTTAGAAATCGATTACTGCAGGGCTTCAGTGGTAAGTTGGCCACGTTAACAACAGAAGCATCCCAACCAAACGTTAAAAATGGGAAAACGTGCCCGTATAATCAAGCCAGCAACATAGCCAAATGAGTTCAACCAATGCGCCTGAGTAGAACTGGAGGGAAGACAAGTACGCAGACAGCTAATATACCCACCAGTCACATTCTGACGGCACACACACACTAGACCCAGGGCCACAAAATTGCAGAGTTACTTTTTCTTTTCAAAATTGAACCGCTTTATTTACCTGTTTTTTACGTCGATCATGTTTAAAAGAAAACAATTTCATAACAATTTTTCGATACAGTCACAAAACTTAAACGCCTCTTTAGAACAATTTATTACATTACAAGAAAACTAATAAGTGCTGGTGGTACAGCAGAGACCGCAGTCAAAGTTCATCTCTTCTCATATGAAAGACTCTCTTTTTCTTTTTCCGATTCTTGCCTGGGTCTGAAGAATCATGCCTAGCTTCCGGTTTAGGGTCGTATTCTGGGGCACTTTTGGCGCAACGGAAACCCACGTTGGCGGCCGTGTAGTCCTGTTTCTGGCCGGTCCTGAAATAAAGAATAATAGCCAAGAAATACAACGCTTGCGAGTGATTTTGTTACTTCTCAAAGTTTTTCTGCCACCAGAGAAGTTGTAAGGTATTTTTATTTATTTATGGCTCACGGCGGCTCTATGTAAATATACTCAAATTTTCCATGAAACAAAAATGATTTCTTTATCATGTTTAGTTTGATTAGTTCAATATCGTCAATCAGTAAAGTTCAATTTTATTAAATGAAACTATGCGAGAGGTGTCTGTCAATTAGTTTTCACATATTTTATGCACTCATTTAAGACTGTATCATGTAGCTATGATTACTAATATTTTGAGTCTACCTTTTTTTTTCAAAGGCTTTGCTGAATGAACCTATGAAACGAATTAAATATGAAAGATAAAGTTGCTACATTAATTAGAAAGATAACAAAAAGACATCAAATTACACAAGATAAACTGATGAAAAATCCTATACACTCTCTTCAGTGTCACATCTACATCAAAAAATAAGGAAACACTTGCATATACCCACACAAACACCCAAGCTCATTAACAAACATACCTCTGACCACAGCGGACAGCCATATTGACCCTCCCGTTCACAGAGTCTACGTAAGATCCGCCTTTGAGCGAGACCATGCGAGACTGGAGATGAGGGGCGACCATACGCTCTACGTACGCCGAGCTCGTCCACTCCCACACGTTGCCGATAAGGTCGAAGAAACCTGGCCAGAGATTGAAATTGGGTAAAATTGCGTTTGGGGCAAGGAGGATTAATAAGCATTTTATAATCGTTTTTTTTTTCAATGTTTTATGGCTGTTTCATGGCGAACCTGTGTTGAGTGTATTAAATTAATGAGTCACACCTTTCAACAAGCTCTTTTGTAGAGTAGTGGGTTCAGCAGAAAAATTTGGGTACTGGATCTAAGATTAGAAAGCAGACTTTTAGTTTGGATTATTTATACGTTATCGAGTCCTTTTACATCATGTAAAACTACACCTTTAGAAACATATACAAAATTAGTACAACACCACCAACAAACACAGATACATACACCGATAAATTCATACAAGTTATTCATTAAAATCCTTTCGCAGAACTCGAGATTAGTGATAAGAATAGGACAATTTTGCGGACGTCCGCGGGAGCTCTGATTTCATCTAAGCTTAACCAAAAAAGGTTTTCTAATAATTATGTCATCTGTTGGGTGCAGCTCGTTTTTTAAAGTTCCCGGTTACTTACATCTAAAAAAAGTGCGTCCGTGTTAAAAAAAGTCATAAGGGTCTAGGTCTACAACGGCAACAAGAAAAGACAATGCAACGCCTAAAATCTATGAAGGCCAGACCCAGCAGAGTCAGATCAAATCCTGCGTTCGTGGAGCTCTAGTCTAAAATCATGTTTACTTGTCAGAGTAGAGAAAAAGATTTTTACTATGTGATTTCACATGAACAAACATCAAGACCCAGATCAAGATCTTAATTTCAACAAGTATTCGACAGATCTGATGGCGACAGAACCAGATTTAGCTCTTCTGGACACATTTATTCCTGACATAGCCCTGGACTAAGCTGTAGACATGAGGCTTACAATTCTAAAAAGAGGTCAAGAGGAATCAAGGAAAAAGAAACACAGGATATTGAGTGGCAAATAAGGGTGAGAGAGGTATAGCAAGAGGAAAAAACGTGAAGAGAAGGAATAAACGTAATCCAGAGAACAAATGAAGAGAAGGTGATGGGTGTAAACTCAATGACAGTTTTAGAAGGAAAAAGAACGTGTCTACTCAAAGAAAAAGGCAAATTTGAAAGAAAGGGTAATAATACAAGTACTGAGGTCTAAAAATAGACTCTAAACTAAATTGGAGCAATCACGCTGACGATGTTTGTAAAAAGGTTAACCAAAGGCTATACTTTCTACGAAAATTAAGGTCGTTTAAAGTCAATCCTGAAATTCTTCTCTTGTTTTATAATGCCACAATTGAAAGCATCATGACCTATGGTATAAATTGCTGGGGATCGTCGATCATGACAAAAGATAAAGAGAGAATAAACAGATTAATAAGGAAGTCTGAAAAGATTGTAAAAAGAGCACTTACACCAATAGATTGCCTGTCTGAAGACCACGCTGTGAAGAAAGCTAAAACAATTCTAAAAGAAGTAACTCATCCTTTAAATAAACAGTTCCTCCTATCCTCTCGTAGTGGCAAGATCATACAACCAATTGCAAAAACAGAGAGATATCGAAGGTCCTTTATTCCATCTGCATCTGCGCTACTGAGAAGACTTAAGTCTTGCGATACATAGGCAACTGGAACGTTAGGCATTTTACAACTATTCCCTATTTAATGTATGCAATAGGATGTATTTATACTTATAGAATACACTGTAATGTACAAATGTTAAACTTTATTTTTAAGAATGTACATGTGTGGAAAAATGAAATGTTTGCAATGAACTTCTATATGTAATGAAACGCTGTCCAAGACAAATTTCCCACTGGGACGAATAAAGATTCATCTTATCTTATCTTATCAAGATAAAGACTTCTTGTATGAGAGAAGGGTTGTAGGTTTTCTCCCCTCTTTATATTAATACTCCACTATCAAACGGAATGAGTTTAATACGTCTTGTTGTATTTAACAGTGATAGACAATGTCCCTGCATTGCTCGTAGGTTGTGTACAAATAGCATCGGATCGCGTTTAGCAGTACAAATATTAAAACTTTTTAGTTGTAAAGAAAACAGGACAAATAAAATTTAATACAGAACCTAGTAGGCTACATAATATGGATATAACAATAACGTTATCAACGTATTAGAAGAAAAGAGGTTAATTATTGTTTCTTGTTATGAGTGTTTAAACATAGAGCTTAGTACAGAGGCAGACAGGGACATTGACAGACGTGCTTGGGCGAGGAAAAAAAAGCTTTTATTGCCCCGGCCATGTTTACTAAAAAGAACTAAATATAGATAGTCAACATACCTAGGTCTTTGTCACTTACCGACTAGGTTCTGAGCCCTGAACGCATCAACTGGTGACGTAAGAGCGTGTCCATCCGCCTTGTTGTTCTCATGTGGCCACTGACCCTGGGTAGACAAAACATAGTGGACTTATTTACTGAATGTTACATCAGTAGCGAATTGCTTCAACCATTGTCTTTAATATAAATAACCTCTGAATTCATATATTTTTTATGTTTCCTCTAATTACTACGTTGTCTGGTCGGCTCGGTGTCAGGATAATGTGACTGGGTGTGGTGTACGCAAGCGCTCCTTACATCACAGTGTGGTAACACGCTTTCAATTGTCCCAAGCGTCGTCTCGGATATAACCTCGAAGTTGACTGGGACGTTAAAAATTCAAACAACCAACCAACATTACTACGTCATTGTTTTTTTTTATGATAACCAATAATCACAGCCGATAATAATCATGATCATCGTCATCTTTAAGCCTACGCTCTCGTAAGATCAGGATCATTGTTGTCATCGCAATTATCATCTTTATTAAAATCGCTATTATCATTATCATTGTCATCGTTAGCACCCACTTCATTATCAACATCAGCCTTTTTTAACTGCAGCCATCATCTTTTATTATCAGGTAAAAAAAGATGTTGCTTTCATTTTGAAATATAACCACCCGGTTTCGCTTGAGCGACTACACAGGATGTGTTTTTAATATAAAAAAAGGGATAAAGATGAACAAAGTAAGAAAATGAGTTGAATTAGATTGAATTGTGTTCATGAATGTAAGGCCTGTGGCCTGCTTTCGTTATAAATAAGGTTGTAAACAAGGAATGGGTAAACGTAGAGAATGTGGAATACACGAGGGATTTTACCATAACAACGTTTCAGTTGCATTTAAAGAGCGTCTTTGAATACAACAGATAAGAATTTGGCAACTGCATAGACAATGTCAAAGTTACAGTGTTCGATTAATCGCTTGTAATTATGGACAGATACATTGTTTATAATATGAGTTGATAATAAAGGAAAACATAGGAGACTGAGGAAGGTAAGAGTAGAGAACACGGGGGAATGGAAACGATTCTCAAATGATGAAAAAAAAACATCCATGCTGACCTATGTTAACTGCTTAAATCATTCACTTCTGTTTGATGAAAAAAACTATTTTTTTTTCCTCTCACCTGCCAAACGTTTGCTCTTTGTCTCTCCCAGTTATCTCCCCATGGATACGCTCGATCTATACATAAGAAAAAAAAATCTTAGTGCGTTTTCTGTAAACGATGGATCTTAGGTCACTTGTACTTTTTGTGTACCAAATGATTTGATTAAAAAAATACGATTAGGCTGAAAATTGTGTCTAAAAGTAAAAAAAAAATAATACATATATATCGCAACTATACTAAGGCGAATGAGTCGGAAGTCGGAAATTCCCTGTTTGGGGAAACCTAATTCAAAGTTCTTTTTTATATATTTCATATGGACAACAGTTTTATTATCACTCAACAATTTTTTTTATAACTTTTAGGGAAATTTTTTTTACATTTGGAAGCGTAGAAAAATGTCTTGTCATAACAGCAAGGCCGTTTCAGATGAACATTGTAATATGAGTGATTCACTCTGAACTCGAGATTCGACCTACTAGTGACCCCAGCTCTAGTGGCGTACTCCCACTCTGGCTCAGTGGGTAGTCGCTTGCCGTGGAACTGACAGTACTGGCGAGCATCGAACCAGGAGAGGTGCGTCACTGGGTGTGTCCATCGTCCTTCCAGTGTGGAGTCTGGGCCCTCAGGCTAGTGGCGGGGTGAGGAGGCAGGCGGCGCGGAGATAGAAAATATAAATTATTCAGGAACAATTGAGGTTTTTCTTTATTAGGCTATGATGAGAGGCTAGTATTGACTGTTAATACATGGAGTGATAAAGCGAGAAGAGGAAAAGGTAGTAATCATGATTGTGTTGGTTGTTCTGTGTGTTGCAGAGTGATTGCA
>BMAT01008473.1:40282-51016 GCA_019649035.1 Elysia marginata | reverse complement strand
AATTGTAATAATACTAATTTAATAAATGAATACATAAATGAAATTAATGATTGTGATGATAGCAAAGACGGTGTTTTGTTGCAAGTTTATCTAAGAATAAGCCAAGGCCAAAATTATTCAAAATCAATACCTTATGTAATGCACGAAAGCAATTAAAAGGGGAGGCATAAGATATCAACATCATAATTTCAGAGACTCTGCGACTACCTACTTCTATTTCCACAACATGATTCATTCTCTTGCAACATATCTGTTGCGCTTTTCTAGCATTCTTTCAACAGAATGTCCACCAGAGCTCAGATTGTATTGCCTTAGCTCTAAAGATGTGTATGTGTAAATGTGTTATTTTATCAAACTTACTGCGTCCCAGTGAGCTCGCTTAACGGCTGCCCACCCTGTTGGTCCTGGCATGGCGTGTAACTTCCGTGTTCCGTTGCTAAGAAACGCGTCAACAACCCAGCTCCAACCCTTTCTCTCTGCCTCAGAGCGCACAAATTTCTTCTGAGCTCGAAATGTCCTTCCGGTTCACGGTGAAAACAAGCATGCATTGAGATGGAAGGAAGCAAGACCTCATTGAGATTAGTTTTTAAAGTTTAGGTATAATTTATTGATGTTCCTTCTTCATACAATCCCATGATATATATGAGAGCAAACAGTTTCATATAGTAAAGAACTTTACCTTTTTAGGATGAATAGAGAAATGCATTGAACAAATCTTCAAATAACAAGCAAAACATGGCTATTATAAGGCACATTTTCCCATTTATGGGAAGAAGAGCGGGGGAAGAGGGGTGCGAAAACTACACCGAAATCCGAAATACTAGCCATGTTTCTAAGCACCTATCTCAAGTTAATAAAAAACATCGTACCACGTGAGGTGTTAAGATTGTCTAAGAAATTAGGTTATGATCTGCATATACCTCTCTTGCTTTTTTGGCACAGAGAAGCAGATTGAGTAGTTTACATAAATAAGTCAAGAACCGGACATTTCCAGTCAGATGTGTATAGAAAGCTTTAGCATCATAATTTTTTGCTAATTTTCCTACTCATAGACAAACCAAACTAACTTATAATACGCCAACGTTCTCGTGTTCATCTCATTTATTTCACTCGACTCGTGTTTTTTTCAGCAAGTGCAATAAAACTTTGATTTATTATTTATTATTATCATTATAATAATCATTATAAATTCTGCGTTTTTAATTAATATCAATATGACTACTCTTCTTTCCCTGCAAATCGTGAGCCCATTTATGTCACTGTTTTGTTCTTTTTGTCTGTCTAACGAAGGCATAATAAAATTCCAAAAGCTTAATTGTTTGTTTATAATGTTAGGGCTTGGTCAATATCTTTCAAATTTTGGACTTGCTAATCATCACAGCTCTATTGCGCCTCTTATGAATTTTGTTCAATGTCTTGTCTGATTGTACTCATGAACTTAAACATTCCCTCACCAATAATCCGCGTTGATGACCGGGTTAGCGTCCAAGTAGAAGCTCTTTACAGCGACTTGTCGTAACGGGTATTCCCCCGTAGTTGATTCGGGGTCATTAGTTCCCATCCAGAAAGTTCCCCCTCTAACCAGTATCATCTCGCGGTAATGACGGTACGAGTAGCGAACTGAAATAGTCAATTAGTATAATTATTATATTGGAATTCGAAATGTAAAACAGAGACTGTTTCAGGACTAATCTCTCATGTGTGGAAAATTCAAAGGGTGGATCACCAGTGAATTCTTCTTTGGGCAAGGTAGTTTATTCAAATAACTCTAGTGCTGAATCTAAGCCTAAAAATTCACCATTGGTCAAGGGGAACTACTCTTACGGAAATTTGATAAGGTTCATGGAACAGACACATAGGGAACAGTGATACGAACAACGAATTGAAATGGGGCATTTAATGGGGTAGACCGCAGTAGAAAATAGAGCACTGAAAAAAAGACCTAGATAGCGGCACGATAACAAAGCTGTCATTCAGAATGGGAAGAGAGGGCTAAAGATGCAAGCATGAAGTCGAAAATTAACAATGAAGAGATTGCTAGGAAAGTGTAGAACATCACATGGAAGTGTTTTTTTTTGTTGTATTTTTTATTTGTAATTACGTCTTTATAATAATATCAACATCGAAACTGAAAATTTTGTGAAAAAAAAGAGTGTTTTCTTCTCATTTATTAATTGCACACAGTCAATTAATTTGGATACAATACTAACCGAAATTTAAGAACCGATGTGGTTTTTTTCATCAGTTTTCACTTAAGGTGCAAACTTGGCATAAATACATTTGGGAAGATTACACAATGTATATAATTGTAGACTTTTAACAGCAAATAGCTTCTATTTAAGAAAAAAAATTATGATAAATTGTATTGAAACCATAAAGGGTTGTTTTACTGCACTTAGACTAGAATACCAAGAATCCAAAGGTATGGGGTATTAGATACAATATAATATACCTTTTAACTTACTTTCATCAACAATGCCAGGTTTCAAGATTGGGTGGGAGTAGTTCTTGACAGACGCATCGCTGTCCGGCTTGTGAAGGCGGTGACCCCGTTTCCGTCCAGAAGCGATGGCCATCTTGACCTCCTCCTTGAGCATGGATTGAATGCTCAGTTCTTCCAGCGCCAGAGCCTCGTTCTGGCTCACCTTCACCGAACCGGAAGCGGAACAAGAAACATGCAGCAAGAACAGTAGTGTCGCTAGAACAATGGCTGACCATGGCACTGGACGAGGCATGATGATTACCGTAGATATTTTGTTTGTCCAGTAATTTTTTTCTGTTCACGTTCACAGATATTGATTCTATGTTTCGGGATGGCAGTAACTTCAAACAAACAAACAATAAAAAAAAACGCGCGGCAGCAACTACATTTTGAAGATTGTTCACATTTCAAACTTTAGCTTCGGAATGTATTCTGATAGGTAACCTTGCGAGCAGAAAAGGAAGAAATATCAAGATTTACAAAATATGACATCAAAGGGTATTTTGATTATTTTTTATAATATAATATTACCAATATAGAGTAATATTACCATACAGATTATACTTTACAAATCTTACCAGTTTTAAGGCATTATCTTAATCCATGATATTGTTATTAAACTCTGTATGATATTTGTTTACACAAACGAAAAGCAATAAAATGCACACCGTAAAATAATCTAGAGTTGTTATCGTATTTTTGCTCATGGAGTAAAAATAAAAAGATTTGAAATAAACTAGAATTAACTCTGTTCAAAGAATTAAGCATTTCCTGACTCAGAACGTTTCGGCAAAATTATTAGAAATAAAGACGTTAGTCTAAAATACACATTAATTTTAGTCACAAGCATGCTATTTTAACACTTCATCTGTATTTGAACTTAACATAGGCATACATGAGGATAGAAACACTCTTGATTCTCTACCTAATAGGAAGAAATCAAAATAAACCTTCCTTTTTTTAAAAAAATCAAAATCGAGCACATCTAATTTTGCAGTTACAATTTTGAATTGTAAATTTTAACTTTGCAAATCACACATGAGTGAACATTGAAACTCAGCCCGCTACAACTGTGACATGAAGTTGATTGAAACTGAGAAGGGGGGGGGGGGCTCGGTCTTAAGGATAATCCGTTGGCGACATTTGTTGCAAGTATTGATATTGACATACTTCTAGTAACTATGTGTCGTGTATCGGGTCTTGATCATTATCTTATTATTGGAGTCTGGCCTAGGCCACCGCCATGCGAAGGCTTAGAGTCTGGCTTATGACAGTGAGTTTTATATAGATGTAAATCTACTCACACTCTGAGGTGGTACATAGATGTCACAGGTGGTGAGGAGAGAAAGAAAGAGATTTTTAAGGTGATTTTTTTTACGCGGACTAAAACTTGAAGACGGGTGAGTGAGAGGTATCATGAGTCGACAAAAGAAACCTCCGGAATACTTAATGCTTAATATTTAAAGGATCAAAGGAAAGGGGGGGGCGAGAAGTTCCTAGATCTAGATGTTAGCCGATGCAACCGTTATTAATAGTAGTGTTGCAGCGACAAGGACGGGAAATCAAATCATATTAAACATGGAAAAGGTGATTGAAATGTATATAGAATTCTTTCGTCCAGTAAAGAATCAAACCTGGCGCAGGGCTTAAGTTGTGTATCTAAGTCTTTTCTCTCTTTAATTCTGTTGTTAATCTCTGTATTACTCATGTTATATTAAATGTCCTTTAAGCCACTGTTACTATATCATCAAGCAAGGCGGCCAAAAACGGAAATGGAACTCCTTGTATGGGGCGGAAGTCACATTGAGCGTACAGACAGAAGTCGTAAAAATTTTCCTTGTGACCAGGACGAATGAGACGGTTGTCGAGAAAGTTGATTTGGGAACAAACGCCTTATAAAAGTAGATTCATTTTGTTTCTCTTTTTCACCATAGATTATTTGGATGCGAGGAATTTCTTGAAAACGTATTTTCCCAAGGATTTTTTCAAGCAACTTACGACGTTTGGAAGCTAAGAAAAAAACATTACTCAAACTATCACCTGTCCTCTGGCACATGGCGGCTTTGGTTGTTTGAATTTTTTTTTTATTTTAACGTCTTTTTTTCAACTACAAGGTTATATCAGAGACGGCGCTGGCGACAATTGAAAGCGTGCCTCAACACTGTGATGTAAGGAGCGCTTGCATACACCACACCCAGTCATATTATCCTGACATTGGGCCGACCAGATTTAGCACTAAATCTATAATGCCAGACACTAGGTGGATCAGCTGCTAATAAAAATTTTAAAGTCTTTGGTTTGACGGTGGGGGATCGAACCACGCACCTCCCAATATCTGAGCGAGTGTCTTACCGCTACGCCACAGAGCCGGTCAACATGGCGGCGTCATCGGTTCCGCTGCAAGCTGTCACATCAGAGGTCAACAAAACTGTTTCTCCACTTGTCTCTATCCATACAAGGCATACATTCATGCCCATACTACTGGCCTTTGTGAAGTTTTCCAAACATTTCACGGATGCTCTGTCTGCCGTTTGTCATACTTGATCTTGATTTTTTTCCTAGAAGCGCTGTTGCCATGGCATTGGTGCTTTTGTTTCGCACAGCGTGATTTATGTATTTGAGTCTACGCACGTTCACGATCTGTAGAATTTCTTTTTTTATTTTTTTTCTAAGCATGCTGTTGTCAGTTCTTTGATCAGCCTATAACTTTTTTAAAAGCTTTATGTAGTACTACATCTCTGCAGCTTCTAATCTTCTCGTGTCTACCTCTCTTCTTCTTCACATCTGTACCGCAAGCTCATACTAGACATTAATGTTTCCAAAACACACAGTCTCTATCGTGACAGTTTTTCACGGAAATCAAAAAGCAACCATCACAATTGTTTCACATAAACTCCCCATGCTTTGATATCAAGAAGGGTTTTTAATTGAGCTTTCTTTAAATTCCTCTGTCTTTCCGTATGACATTTAGTGGGACCATTGTCTGCTTAGAGCTTATTTTCTTGCCCTAGCAGCTGTCGTTCGAACAGGTGCTTGTTTTCTCTTTGATTGATTCGGTTGGTTGTTTGAATTTTAACGTCCCAGTCAACTTCGAAGTTTTATCAGAGACGGCGATGGGGACAATTGAAAGCGTGCTGCCACACTGTGGTGTAAGGAGCGCTTGACTACACCACACCCAGTCACATTATCTTGACACCGGGCCGACCAGACTTATCAGCTGCTCATACCAATTTTAAAGTCCTTGGTTTGACTCGGCCGGTAATCGAACCGCGCACCTCCCGATCTCTGAGCGAGTGTCTTACCGCTTGGCCACAGAGCCGATTCAAGATACCTAAACTCTTAAGCTTTTGCGAGCCTTGTACCGTGAAATGAATTTCATGTTGTTCTGCTTTCTGACCTCTTTAATGCGCATGACCTTTCTCTTTCTGTTTTTTTTTTTTTTTTTGCATTGAGATTTAGATCTAGTGCTGATATCTTTCCTGCTGATTCCCTATATATATATATATATATATATATATTTATAGTATTCTTTTCATACCAGTTGTGTGATCAAAAAGTAGTACAGGGGTTACCTGCGTATCTTACATAGATCTATGTGACACTGCGCTTTTCAATTTTGATACCCATGAATACTTCTTTCGCATTACATTCTCGGTATTATATACAAAAGATGAGAGGCTGAACGTATGCAGCCCTGGCAAATACCCTTCTTGGTATCAAAGCACGGGCAGTATATGTGACACTATTGCGATGGTTGTTTTTTTTTTATTTACGTAAAACAAATTGTCACAATAGAGACTGTGTGTTTGGGAAAACATAGCTTTGTCATTGTGGTAAAGAGATAAACATATGTTGGACACCGTCAAACACGTTACTGTAGTCTGTTATGATTTGATTAAAATTTTAAAATATAATTTGCCGGCCGAATATTAATTAATTTTATATTGTTATCAAAATGGGTACCGGAAAGAATCATGTTCGGACTAAATAATAAATCATCGGCGCACAGTTTTATTTATTAATCTTTTACATGAAGTGTAAATTACCAAGTTTTCTTTGAGTAATTATATTATGAGGTAAATAATTGGTGCTAAGATTGTAAAAGTGAAGATAGTAAATATATAGGTCCAATTTTCATTGAATTCTTAAAGTTTACTGTAATGATATATACAATTTGCTTTATATAGTAAGGGATAAGTCAATTCGTGTAATGTGAATTTGGAAGAAGGTGAAAATAATAACATTTTGGTTTTGTTTAATTTTTAGACTTCCATAAGACGTGCAGGCTAAGAATTTGAATGTCGGCAATAAAATAGAAAAACCTCAGCTTCATAACCCTTGTTGGCTTATTCAGACACTAATCCATGCATCAACTACTACGTATTTTTATTGGTAGCAAAACAAGGTGAGAGGGTGTGGACGAAAGAGATTGAGAGGAAATGCATGGAAGAAGGAAGCGGGTAAAGTTGTGATCGCACATGTGTCTTTTTCCAATACTGATTTCTAACTTAACATCTCCTTTCAAATATCGTATAAAAACTTGGAGAACATTAAACTAAAGACCCTTGTGCAGAGAAATCAAAACCTAACACCGGCCTATCCAAATCAATAAACCGATCTCTCTCTCTCTCTCTCTCTCTCCCTCTCTCTCTCTCTCTCTCTCTCTCTCTCTTTCTCTCTCTATATCTCCCCTTAAATGCAGGCATGTCCGTTTTTAAGCAGAGTTATTGATAAACGATTTATACCATGCAGCATATGGCCGGGTTTTTATTGGACACAGATGCTCACCTTGGGTTTAATCTTCACTCTAACTTTTATCTTGATACATGTACAATATCATGTTATGCAGCCGTTGTATTAAGAAAGTTGTACATTATGTTGCAGTCTAAATTTTAAGATATACCAGAAAAAGCAAACGTTATAAGTGTGATAATTTAAAGTTTCACTGTCAATGAATAAATAAATAAATATCTTTAGAGTCCTTCACCACCAAAGGCAGTCTCATGACTTTATATGTTTACCCCAGCAGGCCTATACACACCAGATCAAATTAAACTTCTATTTCTGAGCATTACAGTACGGCAGCCTGTTGGGTGCTCAAATACTAACATTCCTTAATTTGTAGTCTTATAATAGAGGATACGAAGCTGCGAAAAAAAATTTGAACGGCCCTACTGCTAACCTACTAAGCTTTGACAAACATTTTTGTTTTTTTTGTTGTTTTTTTACCTGCTCTAGCGTTTTCTAGGATACAGAGTAAAGTTTGAACGCGAGGGATGTGTCATACAAAGCTAATGTTTTAAAGGACTGCAACAATGCATGCGTTGTTGCACTACTGAGGCTATGCAAAGTACAAAAACATTTGCTGGTTGGCTATAAATAAAATGACGGACGTCCATGGAAGTGTAACTCTTAGTATATTTTTCTGTGGATCAATGAGACTCTTCGTGATGCAGAGTCACATCGATCCATTGTACAAAAGATTTTTAATCTAACGCCATGGAGCGTCCATCACATTCGTAATGCGCACTAGTTGGCTGGTTGTTTAAATTTTAACATCCCAGTCAACTTCGAGGTTATATCAGAGATGGCGTTGTGGACAATTGATGTAACTGCCACACTGTGATGTAAGGAGCGCTTGCGTACACCACACCCAGTCACATTATTCTGACACCGGGCCGACCAGACTTAACACTAAATCCATAATGCCTGACACTAAGCGGATCAGCTGCTCATACCAATTTTAAAATCCTTGGTTTGACTCGGCCGGGAATCGAACCACGCACCTCCCGATCTCTGAGCGAATGTCTTACCGCTAGGCCACAGAGCAGAGACGGTCGTAATGCGCCCCAGACAGTCTCAACAAATTTTGACACAATGTTGGATATTTCAGAGTGACGAGGTTTTGTTGTGCATTAAACATTGAAATGAGAAATGGTTACTATGCACGAGATTAGATCCAACATGGTTCATGAAAGTTGAAGCATATGAAGCAATGTGTTCGAGATTCAACCCTTTTTTTTTTGCCTCCAGTAACACCGGCTCTGTGGCCTAGCGGTAAGACATTCGCTCAGAGATCGGGAGGGGCGTGATTCGATTCCCGGCCGAGTCAGACAAAGGACTTTAAAATTGGTACAATGAAATGATTCGAATCTTTGATTTATAGTAGCATCGGCACCTACGGCCTTGCCACTTAGAGAAACATAGCTTATACCATGTCGCCACTACGCTTCTTTAAAAATGAGTTTCATGGCTAATTTCCTTGCTTAGCATCTCTAAGCGACTCGCTTACTTGAACGGGAACATCCAAATCTATATCTATTGGCCACAGTAGACATTTCCATTACAATTTTATCATGCTTAACTTGCCTACACTTAGGCTTTCGTTTTTCCGGTCTTTTTCGGTATCTTAAAGAGGGTTTCCAGAATATTATTATTCTATTTTTGTTAATCTCATTACCTATATTTTCATGGTCCTTGTTATTTTATGGATATACGTCTCTCATTGTTACTGCAACAATAAAACGTATGTAGAACTGATCACTATGCTGATTCTGTTCCTTGCAACGTTTACTTTTTTTCAATCAAAATGATGTTTTTTTTAACCAGTGAGACCGGCCCTCACATATCCGCCATCACATGCTACGTAGTTTATAACAATAAATAGTGGAGGCAGCCAGTGTGCAATCAAATGATGAAAGGCTTTAAAGGTATGAAATTAGCAGTGGAGAGAAGTAGGCTTTTTAGTGGAGATGCCCGAAATGTAGTGTAGTGTGCTCTTAGTGGCGACATGGTTTAAGCTATGTATCGCTAAGTGGCAAGGCGGTGGGTGCCAAAGCATCTATAAGTCGAAAGTTCGAATCATACCAGGGGCAGACATTTCGGGCATTTCCACAGAAAAGCCTACTTCTCTCCACTGCTAATTTCATACCTATAAAGCCTTTCATCATACGTAGTTTTTATTATGACAAATCACATTTTTCCACCTATAGGCCATGCAAGTCAAAAAAAGCCTTTAAAGGTAACATTTATTAATTTTTACTGAGCCATTGTAGAGAGCATCTTAACTCAATCGATTATTGTTTGGTTTGATAAAACATTAGAAAAAAGGGTAGTTGAAGACTAAACTCACATGTCATAAGCGCACAAAAGTTAATTGGTGTGAATCTGCCATCTCTTGAAATTTTGAATAAAGAAAGAATGTCAGCGAGAACAGGAACGATTTTGAAAGATGATATCCACCCAACAAAAAAAAATACTTTTTTTTTTTTTGTCCCAAGGGCGAACACTAAGGGCGTTGAAAGGGTATAAACGATTAGTAAATGCCTTCTTTCCCTAAGCCGTAAAATATCTCAATGGAATTAGAATTAAGATATTATTCTAATCGATTCATGTGATTAAAAGAAGGGCACAGCAGTTTTTATTATGACAAATCACATTTTCCCACCTATAGGGCATGCAAGTCAAAAAAAGTCTTTAAAGGTCATAAAGGTAACATTTATTAATTTTTACAGAGCCATTGTAGAGAGCATCTTAACTCAATCAATTATTATTTGGTTTGATGAAAAAGCAAAAAAGGCTAGTTAAAGATTAAACTCACATGTCTTAAGCGCACAAGAGTTAATTGGTGTGAATCTGCCATCTCTTGAAATTTTAACTAAAGAAAGAATGTCAGCCAGAACAGGAACGATTTTGAAAGATGATACCACCCAACAAGAAAATATCTTGATTTTTTTGTCCCAAGGGCGAACACTAAGGGCGTTGAAAGGGTATAAACGATTAGTAAATTCCTTCTTTACCTAAGCCGTAAAATATCTCAATGGAATTAGAATTAAGATATTATTCTAATCGATTCATTTGATTAAAAGAAGGGCACAGTAGGATGGGGTGTTTCGTTTGGCGGGTAGGGTTGAGAGGAGCGATTGTATTTGTTGTTCGTCATGATAGAACAGTGAAAATGCTAACAGAGAGAGAGGGGGGGGGAGGAGGGAAAACGTGTATCGGTGTCTGCGAGAGGATAAATTTCTTTTCTTTACTACATGTACTGATATCCTATAGTAAGGCACTTATTTTCATTATGTTAGAATCTGTCAGCATGACTGAGTATTGCTTATTTTCAATACATTTACTTATGTAACTTTGTATTTACTGACTAAACTTCAATCAAACTGAATTGAACCCGAGTAATGCTCAGCTCTGACCAAGTCGCTGATGCTATTCAGGTCTCCATCATCGGCGATATCACGCCAGAC
>BMAT01008472.1:329756-344800 GCA_019649035.1 Elysia marginata | reverse complement strand
GATCAGCGGCTAATCGGCAACAACTTAAGGCGGGTAGGTTCCCAAATGAGCATAAAGCAGGCAGATTGTGAGAGAGATACGGCCATGTCGTAACTAATCGGGTAGGCATTGAAACCTACCCTGTGTTCCAGGATCGTTTGACGCTAGCTTTAAAAGGATATGATTTATAGGAACTAACACAAGGTCTAGCCCAAAGACAGCTGCTAAACCCTTGATAAGAGAAAGATTTATTGTTAAATTGTGGAGGGAAATGGTGAGCTGGCACACTAACTTTACACTCTTGCTTCTGAAATTTAGACAAATATTTGGTTGTATTTAACAAGGAAAATATTATGTAATGATTTTTTTTGTATTTTTCAGGGGAGGGGTTGTCTTTTGTGTTGTGTTTTTAATTGTCACCATGGTCTTGAAGCAATCTGTTTAAGATGTTTAAGTGGAAAACCAGAGAAGTTAACCTCAAAGAAAAACGTACATGTAGAAAAAAAGTCCAAAAAAATCGAGAGATATAATGAATATATACTTATAAATTAGTAGCGCTTGATAGTGTGGTATTTGTTTGCTGTGAATACACGCGGCATATCCTGGGTGTTTGAAAATGGCCATGTCTGCCTGGTCTTGTAAATTTAGCCACTAATTAGTAAGGCATTGATAAAGCTTTATTTGACATTATTTATGACGAAATTGGGTTCTTTTTACATGATCATAAAAAAGGAGATGGTATGATTAGGAACTCTGACGTCATAACTTTTTTTGCTAACTAAAAAAAGTTACTGGAAGTCAAAGGGATACATGTATTTTATATGCATTTTATTGTGTCTCGTTGCGTTTATGTATTTGATTGCTTGAATTCTTGTATTTTCTTTTTTTTTTTTTAAGAACAACCACATCTTTATTTTCAAAAATCCAGACAAATCCATTTTTAACTTAAGCAGGTAGTTTGAAGTACTTGTTTTCCATTCTCTCTCTCTCTCTCTCTCTCTCTCTCTCTCTCTCTCTCTCTCTCAGTCTCTCTCTCTTTCTCTCTACTCTCATTCTCTCTTCTCTCTCTCTTTTTCTCTTCTTTATCTCCAGATCTATCTCTTTCTCTCTCTCACTCGTTCTCTCTTACCTTTTCCTTTGTCTTTCTTTATGTCTCACACGATGCCTATCTATCTACCTCTTAATCTACCAAAATATCGTTCTATTCACATATTTCTTCTATAAATGTCGTCTACACTGACCTCCTCTAGATGGTGAGTGAAGCATGAATACTATACCCTGTCTCTCTCTCTTCTCTCTCCATCCCACAACACATTCTCCAACATCCTTTACAATATTACATACAAATTTACCTGTTCGAAGAACGGGTACCCAACTTGTCTTTCTATAAAACTACATACAGCAACTTTTTATCACTGAATCTCCCAGTTTCGCTGTCCCTGGTATCAATATTTTGGACTAGAATAAGTATCGTTATCAACTGATTGAAGACGACAATTCTAGCATATGTAAATCCGTCATTGGCCGCCATTGTTTTGATTCCTCATACATGATTGTAAGACTTTGGTTTCTTTGCTAGTTAAAGTATCCTCGAATTGGTCGCCAAAGCCTTTTTTGCCTCGGCGACCACAATCCTTTGATAGACACCCTTGCATGGCCTGCAGTAAGCAATAATTGGGCATACTTAAGTAGCTTTCGTGAGAAAACTCCGTTTACATTATAGATCCTCCCGGTCAGATTTTAGCCTATCGTTTGTGCGAAACTGTTCGTCCGGAACAAGTACCGACTGGGATTAATTGCCTCTTAGACCACATCGTATATTGCAACCTGTCCCCCAAATCTACACAAACACACCATCACACACACCATCACACATAGCAAAAAGAAAATATGTCGGACTCTCAGGTGTACTACAAACTATGGTGAAAGTGAAGGTGCTGATACAAGCAAGAGTGTTGTGTTTTTTCATGTTTTCTTCTAAAGAAAGAACTTGATCACAATTACCATGCTTCTGAAAAGTATTGCTAGATCTAGCAAAGTAGTAAACATAAACATAAACATTTAGGATTATGTATTTTTCTATCCAGTTTTATTCATCTTTAAGACTTTTAGGGGTGCACAACTAGTACACTAGTTTAGAAAGCCTAAAGAGCCTGGAACTGCACTTACTCCTGGTTAACTTTCGTCTATCAAGCCGTTTGCATGGCAGGTTTCCATCCGAAGGAAAGGATGTTATAAAGGTATTATTTATACCAGTGCATAGAAGATAAATGTTACACTTGAATCTCTGTCCTGTCTATATTGTTTATGCCCCTTATGGTATCAAAACAATTTAAAGACACACAAAAGTTGCTTTGTTATCTCTAGTTCACTTTTTTCCACTTATTGTGGATTTTTTGCGATTGTCAGGGAAATGTGTAGAATAGACATATACACAGACGGGTCTTCAGATAATATGAAATTGGGAGGTGCTGGGATTTACATCTGGTATACTGATGACACAGAGGAAGACATAACCAAGGCGACAGGGTCATTTTGCTGCAACTTCAAAGCAGAACTAATGGCCTAGAGCACATTAAAACAAACCAAAAAACACCGGCAGAGAACAAGAATACATAATATTATGTGACTCTCTAGCTGGACTCCAAAGTCTAGTCAAGAACCTATAGACCAATCATCAGATTCTACAGCATTCCCTCCTTAAGAACCACAACATTGCATTTTGATGGATACCGTCACACTGCGGAATTCCTGAGCAAATAGGCTAGCCAAAGAGGGAATCAAAATGCAACATACAGCCCATACATTGGTCACACTGGTTACGTAAAAAGCCCGTTTTTCTATTTGAGGGTAAAACTTAAAGAAAATTGTCAACAGCAGTCTAATTGAGCAGCCTTCATTTTTATTCTCTTGTCTTGAGTTGAATATAAGTATGCCTCATCTTTGTGTTGTATCTTAGTGGCAACTACAACCTGTTATGAGTAACCTCATTCTAGGTGTTTTAGAACAGACTAATGATGTTTGTCCAATCTTGTCAGATACGTGTGTGCTTGTGCAAAGAGTATGATTGCTTATGGGTTAGGCCATTCCATTCTTCAAACTTTGGGAAGAAAATATTAAAACTGTAGGGAAGAAAAGTTCATTTAACGCAACAATTAGCGTTATTTTCATGAAAATTATGTTTTGTTCATCAAAAAGCCCTGTTGTTTTATGTAAAAAGTTGTATCAAAATCAAAATGTATCGTAAATCTAGAGCCATCAACGAAGAAACTAGTAGAAGCCATCAACATTTCGCTCTCTAGCGATTATTGGAAAAGTGAAAACCCTTAAAAAGTCCATAATTGTTTTGTTTCCAGAGATGATCATGGAATGTATCATCGCAACACCCAACCCAGTCCTTTCCTAGATACTGTTTAGGGAATGAAACAAAAATTACACCGCCCCTTTAAGTTTTCTTTGAGACTTTCATCTCACGTCTTGTTTTGGGTCGATTAATAATTGTTGATTTGTTTGATTAGTAAGGTGATTGCTCGTCTCATCGATCGACAAAGAACTGCTTTTCTTTTTACTCATTTTGATGTATAAAACAAGATGGTTTAGTCGAAACAACTCACCTAGGGTCTATGAAATTATGCTTAGCTACACATAGGAATAAGGTCGTTTCAGGATATGATTCCCACATTTTTTCCCAAAATCCACATGATCACCACAATTAAAAGCGGTGTCATGGAAATTCGAAAATTTGCAGCAGCATGACTGTATTATGGGTACACCGTTAATAAGAACAAGTTTTTGAAAACGCTGGGGGAAAGGTAGTGACAGCAAAGAGAGTAATCATTCCATATAGAGTGATGACCAGGAGAAAAATGAGAAATACATAATTATATAGGGAGGGCGATGATTTAACATGCTTTAGGGAAAAAAAGTTTACAATTTTGTCACTGTGGTCATTGTTTTCTGATTTATTTGCAACCCTTCAGTTTATTTCATAATTTCAGAAAGCTTGTTTTATTGGAAAAAAAAATGCAAAGACAACAATGTGAATACATTATAAAGAAAAGAAAGAGTAGCTTTAAATGTCGTCACAATTTAATAGATACATACAAAACGATTGTATAAAGTGTATAAGAGAATATTCATTTGAAATCAATTGCTAAAGTGCATATTCCATAGCGTAACGACTTCATTCGTATCATAACATTTTGCTGTGTAGACTTATAAACAGTATACAAATCTTTTTTTTTATCTTTAGGATATGCGCATCCAATCTATAAATAAAAGATAAATGCAGACCCATAGATAATTGATAATCATAGATATAGTGCTTATTTTAATCCGGTAACATTTATGAAATTTTTATCAATTGTTCACAATATTCTTTTTAATATCGTGGTCAATCCTTTTACTGCACATGATGATAAACTTTAATAGTATCGCAAGGCTATGTATATTGAATTACAATTTTCACAACACTGGCTTGAGTTCCTCATGTGCAGCATTCTACGGAGACCAAACTTGTATCCATCAACCTGAGCATAATCATCTAAACGCCAACGTTTTGTCAAGCAGTCTTAAATCATTTCTCTCTCCTGCTTTTAAATTCTATTTTGTACATGTATTGATTTATAACTTTCTAATGGTGAAGCTAGCATAAGTCAGATATTTGACACATTGAGTTGTGAACATATACTTAAACTGTTGTCATTGTTTTATTTGAACACAATTTACGATGTACTAAACTATTATAAGTATTTCAAGGGTTCTAAATCAAAATTGTGCCCCATTCGCCCTGGTTGCTTTATATAGGTAGTATTCAATTTATCGTATCAACAATATTACAGATACATTATATTGTGATTTTCAAAAACACACAGCTGATTTTATGTTCGTAACTAAGTCTCTTAGTTATCTACATTTACATTCAGTCACTAAAATAAGGTGAAATAAATGTCTGCATTTAAATGGGAAAGTAGTCGGAAATAATAATTCAGTCGTGTGAGCAAACTGTAGATTTATGCTTAGCATTCTACTTCCTTAAAAATAAAGCTGATGGTATAGATATCGTTGAAATTGCAGAGCTCGTATTTCATTATCTATAATTTATGTGTTTTTGTTGATCTAAAATAATTATATGCTCGGTACTTCATTGTTTTTCTCTTTTATACGTGATATTATATCACATCGGTGTTTTCAGGAGATTTCTCTTGAATTGACGCTTTTCGGAAAGAAATAGTTAAAGGCTAATGGGAACCTGACCAAAAGTGAAATGTTTATCGCCATATCTCGGCTTTACACGAGTTAAATCTTCTTACGGTCTGTTTGAAGTTGGAATCTTTTAGAATTTTAATAGACTTTTCTTTCTAATTATATTGCACAACAGTTTGTTTGCGTAGTCAAATGTTTATACTAAATTGATTATATCTTTGGTTTCATTGAAATTTTCTGCTTTGATCTTTTTACATTTTTTCATTGCATTTACCCCAATACTTGTACGGAAAAATACAAATACTATGAAACAAATAGGGTATTGAATGCACTTCTTATAGAAGTCAGTTATCTTGAATGTGCTGTGAGATATAGGGTTAACATAGTCGTAAGGTGATCCTTCAATCAGTACTGTCTGTCAAGAGACAGTTAGAGGGGGAATGTTTATATTGATATCATTCTAAGAAAATCTACAAGGTAAATACAGGGTTATAATTGTTATAGGAATCTAAAGTTTCAAGGTAGCTATTCAATGTTTACATCGATATGATTAATGAACCTACGCAGTTATGTGAAATATAATTGAAGGCGAGTCCACAAGCTAGAGGGCGTCTATATCTGTGCCCATGTGACGCAGACGGCCGGTTGATTGGCGGCTAGCGCTAGAAAAGATTCCTGAGAGCATCTGGCGCAGATTATGTGGTGAACCCATGCGCTTGTCGGAGATGTGCGTCTCGTCAGACCTCGACTTGGCCGTTTTCTTCAGATGCATTTTATGGTACACCAGGCCCTGGTCGCTAGTAAGGCTCGCCTGAAGAGCGATTACCCCGATCAGACGGGAGAAGGATGGGAGGATGAAAAATATAGAAATTAGATGTATGGAAAATGTGGGGTAAGAGAGTATTGGATGATTGAAGTATTTTAAACTTAAAGGCCATTTTACAACGGATAAGCTAAATGAGCAAACATAGCAGAAATAAAGATAACATAGCCTTTTGTGAGATAGACAATAAAAAATTTGTAGACTTAAAAGTAGTTATAGATAAAGATAGCAAAAAAATGAAACATGACATTTAATGCATCTGGTCTTCTCCCATCAGTGTCGCTTTCTGGAGAGCAAACCTTACAAAAAACAGGCTAAAATAAAGTTCCCCTTACGTTAATATTACTATTACCATCGTAAAAACTATGTTGGTGAGAGATAACGCTTACCCTGGAAAAAAGCAGTGAGGTGAAAGCAATGTTCTAAGACCTGCTGTAAGTCGGCACTGTTCTGGCGTCTGGAACTTCCGGCCCGGCGTAGGCCAGGTTCACGTCGCCCGACTTGACCGTATATCGCTGACTGCTTGGGGATGTTGATATTGTTTGTAGTCCAATCTTCTCCTGCTCGAGGTCATAAAGTGAGCGCTCGAACTGGTCCTGTGGCCGTCTCTGATGGGGCTCCAGTCTGTACGGTATGACCAGTAGCTTCAACACCTACATTAGAGTGATGACATATCATGTGAGGAAGCGGTTCACATTTAGGCAGCTTGTACGTAAGTGGTCTTAATGCAATTATGTTTTTTTTATTTAAATGATGGTTTCCGTACAGTTTTAAAGGCTGTGCAAAACTCCAATTGTCACCCTAGCTCAGTAAATGCAACTAGTCCGCAAACGGCGGGAAAAAAAGTTAGAAACAGGCGTGATATTATTTGATGGTTGAGAACCTAGAGGAAAGAAGCGTATTCATTAAGCTTTAGCTTGTTATACAGGAAAATTAACGAGCCTGGCCATTGACTTACTGAGGGTTTTAGAAATTTTATCTTTGGATCACACATGTTAAGCATGGAAAACTGGTAATAAAACCAAAAAAATATGATAGACACTTTAGAAAGACGATTCACGGGATGACACTGAAAAAAAATGAACTTTCAAAAACTTAATATAAATACGTTTTACATTTTTAAAATTCTTCAACAAAAACACATCAACGTATCATGGTAAAGGACCTCGTCTGTACCTTCCAAGAGGCTCCGTGCTTGATCCACTTAAATATGGCCACGACTGGGATCCAAAACACGGAGAAAGCAGCCATGGACCATCCGATGGCAATCCCCCAGTCGGGATATTTGTACACGCGGTCGTTGGGACGTTCGTATGTCAGGTCAGTGTAATCTATGGTGCTTAAGACAAATACAGTCTGAAAGAAGACACACAATGTTGATCTAGGGTATTACGGATAAGAGATATTATTTTGCTTAAAACATCTCCTCAATAACATCATCCATCAAGGGTTCAGAATTATCATATGAATAGGTACGGTCGGCTAAAGGGAGCGAATCGCGAGATATTTTTTTTCTTTCACAAGTTATCTTTCAAATTTTCTATGCCGCAGTTTTAGAAATGTGCATGTTAAAAACTGTTAGCAATTGAATTTTTAGGCTTCCCTAATAGATCCCTGATTGCAAACCAATAGAGATATCGCGAGTTCAGTACAGGGTCATATTCATAGCCGTGTTTTGCACGTACATTTTAGCTTTCAGTGGAAACATGGTATAGATAGTGTGACGATTTTTTTCAGACATGCGAACATGCACAAAAACATCTCACTCTTTTTTATAAGTTAACTCTTTTCCTGGTGCTAAAAGCTTTTTGATAAACCCATAAAACAGGTTTTGTGAAAACATTCAAGACATTATAAATTTTATAAACTTTTTGTAAAGTGGTTTGAGCTGCCATAGAAAAAGGCACTGTATAAATGTTCTTTATGGTTTATTATTATTATCTTGGTCCATTTTTTGTTAAGAAAACTGTACACTTTCTGGATCACTGGGGTTGTATGCGCTTTCTATGAACTCTCATACAGCCTGGTTTTAGATACATAGTGCCAAGGCTTAAACTCACAATGCAAAAAATTGGCGACAAAACCATCCAACACACTATCATGTATGGTAACGTCTTATGCATCCAGGAGTGTCCTACCATCATCATAATGTTGTCACGAAATCTTTTAACTCCTGGGTTTAGAAAGAGAAAAATTTAGAGCCATTTGTATGTTCCTGATTCGAGTTGCAAAAGTATGGCGGGCCATTTTCGTGTCATACAATCTAAAAGAAAAAAAGATAATTATTTACGTAAAGGAATATTTTCAAATCCTGCATCACTGTTTCCCACATGAAAGTCGATTCATCAAACAGATGTGGGTACAAATAATGCTTCAGTAGTCAATGTCGTGTAATGCCTTTCTAAGAAAAAGTAGAGAAAATAAAGAAATCTTTAGACATAGTTTTGGATGAGTGTAAATGTTTTACAAAAACGTTTTTGCTGCGTAGATGTAAAAATTGATTCACTCAACAGCTTTCGTTGATACAGTGAAGAAGTACGACTTACCGTACACGTAACCTACTGCAATAAGCTCAAAAAAGGCCACCAACAAAATTATACGACTGCCAGAGTAGTAGTCAAAAAGCTGGAAGACATACATCCCACCCTGTGAGTTAAGAGAATAAAAAAGAGAAATAGAATAAAGAACCAAGTATGATGCAGAACTGGGAACTAATTATAAATTCAAATTTCATTTTGATTTACAAAGTTGTCTTTTTTATGTAATTGCTAATCGGTTTCAACCGTTGCAAGTCTACAAGGCTGTGTAGGCAAGGTTCGTCCTAGCTGAGATTTCGTTACGTTGGCCTGAAAAAGCTGTTTTTACACATTTTTAGTTGGTGTGAAAGATGAGGGGGGAGGGTATAGAATAGCTTCCTCGTGAAAAGATCTCTGGTAAAGAATTACCATCCTGAGTTTGTCAAGACTTGTACACTTGTGTTCGAATCACGTGTACAAACATTTCATGTTTTCATTGTCCGGCACGCCCCATATTGATACGCATTAGTTCGCCGCAATTTTCTTACTCGGATGGGCTATACAAACCTTGAAATAAGAAAACCCTCCCGTGAATGTACTAATTTCGTTTCCTTTAGAGAGGGTATGCACTATGCATACTTTCGTGGTATTTGAAATTGAGGTATAAAATATACATGATTATTTGGGTAAAATACGGTGTCGTCTTATTTTTTCTGCATCATTCAGTTTCAATACGGTTTTGATTCTGTGTGGGCTTTTTTTATTGCCCTCACCGTCTGTCACTATCACGTTCTCCATAATATAAAATATAAAAATCGCTCCTAAAATGTAAACAAAGTGTGGTTCAGAGGTAAGGGGACATAAACGTAACACACATTCAAAGTGTGCGTTATTTGCCTTTCAGCTGGCCCAAAGCAGATCTCGTGCTTGTGGAGGTCAGAAAAGAACAACAGGAGCAGTCTTAGCAGTAGCAACGGTTAACTGAATGGGGTGTCGACCGAAAGGTCGTTACTTTGCCATAATTCAACTTGAGCGAGTTAAAATTGTTAGTGTTCGCTTTCGCAAATTCGTGTGATTCTTTTTTTCATAGACCACATTGTATGCATGCAAGGAATATGAAATTACTCGCTGCTTCATGAGTACAAAATAGAAAATCAATTACATGTAAGATAGAATTAGCTTTGAAACAAATTCACATTAAAGTCATTTTGTCTCCAGTAGTAGATGTTGAATTCTTTTAAAAAAATATATTGACAGTCGCACTGTGGAACAACACATTACAGTAACTGGGGAAGCAACTTACATTGGTAACCATTGAAAGTCCCACGAAAAACATAGCTATACAACACACACCAATGAACATCTCTTTGCGGTATCCTTTCCGTAGCAGTCTCGGGTATTGGTCAACAACTGTAGTGACCACACCTTCCACACCCACAAACTGGTCACGTACAGAGAGAAAGGCAGAGGTAGATTTTTTTTAAATATTTGTTTCGTTATCTGAACGTATAATCGCAAGTGAATCAAGTACAAACCTATTTGTGTTGACCATTACGGTTATAATTAAAAAGAAAATTAAAACTCTTACAAAACTATCTGGGAAATTTTTCTCGAATCATATAAGCAAACTTCTTCTGTTTTATTTTTGTAAGATTGTTCTACATAATTTAAAAAAATAATAACGGTGAGACATTTTGGCTGTCTTTAGTTCTGGCTTTCTTCTCTGTGTGTTTCACCTGACTGTCCAGTCCCAGTAAGATGATCATGAGGAAGAACAACACTGACCAGAACGGAGCTCCCGGCATCTGAGCCACGGCCTTAGGGTAGGCGATAAAAGCTAGACCAGGGCCTGCGTTATATTAGAAAATTAAAAAGGGTGATTTAAAAACCTCCTAAGACGAGACAGGGTGCAAAAAAAAGACGTTTTTCACAACTTTTGTAAAAATTGGCCAATACTCCTTCTCTCTCACTAGAAACATAACTTTACTGATAAGTCATCATAGCCGAGGCTTCACACACATTTTTTTGTCCCACGGTGACATAGGTCAAACCATCTCCCATTGTGGATCGGGAATGAGAAGGTTCTCTCCCCCCCCCCCCCTGCATTCCTCATGGGCAGAGAATTAGTCGAAACCAGTCCCCACTAACCCATCAGATCAAAACTATAATAGATAGGAAATCTATTATGAGGAAAAGACAGGAAACGAATATGCGCTGTTTTTATCTTACACCAATGTGAGTGAGCCAGTTGTGTGAATAAGAAACAGAAAATTTTATCTGCTTGTGGTAGAAGATGGTGCCCCGACGTTTTGAGTTGAAAGGTCGATTAAGAGATACATAAACTGACTGACAGAATGATGACAAACCGGTGGATAGATGGTGCTCAACTTCAAAACAAACAGTTTGGACCGACAAGAAGAAAATATTACAACAGCACCACAATGAAAAAGCACTTATAGAAGCAACTTTCAACTGCCAACAAAAAGAAAACTGCCCACTGAAAGGACATTGCCTCCCAGAGTGCATAGTTTATAAAGCCATTGTAACGCAGACAGAAAAAAAATAAATAAGACACATGTGTAAGACTTACAAAAAAACCCACTAAAGACCAAGTATAATCTACTCAACTCATCTTTCAAATTAAAACACACAAAACAACTACCTTACTAAGCGTTACCATTTGGACCGAAAAAGACGAAAAATATAGACGAAAAATTTAAAACTGGGAGATACTAAAGCGAGCAAGGCCATATTAAGCTAGAGAAAAAGACTTGATCATTGTGCCTAGTAGAAAAATTTGCTATACTGAGAACAAGAGGTTCCTTGAACAAGCGAAATGGATTTCTTTTTCGGATAGTATGCACAAAAGAAAGTTGTTGGTGGGCACAGCCCAACCAGCCATCCGATGAAGGCAACAGTCTAAAACTTAATTTAGGTAAATATGACAATTAATACGCTCCTGAAGTAGAGCACTCTACCCTAGAGCTCATAATAGATAGATAGATAGATAGATAGATAGATAGATAGATAGATAGATAGATAGATAGATAGATAGATAGATAGATAGATAGATAGATAGATAGGTAGGTAGGTAGGTAGATAGAATAGATAGATAGTTAGATAGATAGATAGATAGATAGATAGATAGATAGATAGATAGATAGATAGATAGATAGATAGATAGATAGATAGACAGATTGATAGATAGATAGAGTATTGAAGTGGGTTTTAGATAGGTAGACAGATAATTTTTCAGGGTTTGATCTAGAGACCAAGACGAAATGACAAATTAACGTACAGATTTCAAAACTTAAAGGCAGAGAAGCACAGCATTTCTTTCATAACGAACAAAATTCTTTCCCCTTCTTGTATTCCTCAGTTTTATGAACTTCAAAACCTGTAGATTAATTACAACTGAACATGGGGTAAGCTATCTCGTATAATGCTCACTGACCACTCTCCGCTACATCACGCACAGAGCGTCCCTGCTGTTTGGCCATGAACCCCAGGATGGTGAACACGATGAAGCCCGCGAAGAAAGACGTTCCCGAATTCACACAGGCAAACAACACCGAGTCTCTGAGGAAGAAGTACACAAACACAAAGTCAGGATGAGTTGCACCAGAATGCCTACAGATTTGGGTCACCCCAGAGGGACAGTCCGAAATGCGCGGTGCGTGTCTGGTGGTTGAGGTGTAGTATCCTGGTGGTGGAGTTATAGTATCCTGAGTTGGATGCTTTCTGTTACAGTATGGACTGACACTAGATCTGAATCAAATAAAATTTCGCAAAGTTTTTGGTTACAGCACGTTTGTTAAATTTATCATTTTAGAGGTTTGTGTGCTCCAAAAAACTTTCCTAGAATGTTTTGTTTATATGTAAAGCGTCCACCCAATCATCATTGTTGCAATTCAATACTGTTAAAAACAGTTTGATATAAAATCATAGCACATTGTTCCATTGCCGCGATTCTGCACAAATCTCTAAAGTTTTCTTTCTCCTGGTATTTAGGTATTCTCTAAGCTTATCGCCACACGCAACGTTTACATCATTTTCCGCATTATCTGCCATAATCAACAGGAGATCCCTTTTTTTTTAACCTATTTCTACAGGAAAAGTCTCTTGTAGGAATATCCCAGCTTTGGAAAAACCGGATGCATAGATTATTTTGAGTGAAAACTGTAATTTTGTTATGATTAGATTATTGTCAACTCCTAAAAATTTAGCACAATAATTGTGCGGCAAATCGTCTAAGAGTAAGAGGTCACGTGCTCTAGACCATTCGGATTTGAAGTCTCCCTTCATAAAATGGTAGACTGCATTTTACAGTCAAATCAGATTAGCAATATATCAAAATGTTCAAAACAAAGCGGGCCCATTCTGCTTTTTTTTTCAAAATCCAATAGGAACGAGATCACAAGGCTACTTTCATTTGAATGTTGTAAAATGGTACAAGTAAAATAGTTCTGTCATATTAAGAGATCAGTAAGAAAACCCGTCCTTAAAACTTCTCAAGAGTGCGTGTAGGAGTTAATCAGCACCACTTAGCCAAAACTTAGCAACCTGGTTTATAATTACAACTATGAAAGTTGTAATGTAATCATCGATTGACAGGTACCTGTACGAGTTGTGGGTGAATTTATTGTAACTCCCAAGAGCTGTTAATGTTCCTAGTCCAATAGAAGAGGAGAAAAAAATCTGTGTTCCAGCATCCACCCAAACCTAGAAAAAGTTCAAACAGAAAAGCAAATAAAGTTATGAGCCTAAAGAGAAAGCAGACTTCAAAGTATTTGTATAGCATGTGTCTGAAAAAGTAAGAGATTTGCTATTTCAGCTAATGTACATTAAAAAAAAAAAGTTACAACAACAGTAATACAAAACAAAAGTGTTCTTATTTTCTTAAATTTCCCAAAGGTAAAACACAAAATTTAAAATTTCGTCCATGCGCCAGCTTAAAGACCGTGTGTAGATTTCTACCGGATAAACAGAAACCATGTTGTTCAGGCGTAGAAAACTCATTCCCGAAATGCTAGATAATGTTTAGAACATGTAAAGTCTTCAGACCGCCTTCGGCAGTGAAGGCTTATAACCTTATTTTTTAAATAGTTGTAATTTTATTATTCACTGTTACCTTTGTTTCCTTCAGCTTCGTGATGTTGGTCCTGAGATAAAACTCTACCCCGTCTGCCGCACCGTCTAGCGTGGAGTTCCGGATCAGTAGAATCAACATGAAGATGTAGGGCGAGGTGGCTGTCACATACATTACCTGGTACAGATACAAAGAGGAAATCATCTTTAAGACGTTCGACCATTTTGGAAAGCAAAATAATGCCAAGAAGTCTCATCTGAATGTGGCCAACAATGATTTTGTTCCAGTTTAGATAGCCAATTTCGTTCTCAACGAAAAGTTACCGCCTATTTCAAATCAGCTTCATGCTACAAAAGCATACACTGTTTAGAACTCTGGAAACTACAGTATATCAAATAGGTATTCTGTTGAAGGTACAGGCCCAGAGCAGTCACTGTCAAAGATCAGCCTAGAAACATTTGGAAGTTACTAGGCAGGACTTCAGGTTCGGAGAGAAGAGGCCAAAGAAATCTGAAAAGTGGAACATTAACGATGCACAAGTTACTTTTTAAATTTCAGCTGAGCTTTAGATGACCAGCGGTTTCCAAACTCGGCTTGTCTTGATATATGATTGCTGAGATTGCAACTGCATTGTTAACGGACTGGCAGGTAAACTACACGATACAGAGGAGGGCTGAGGGAGCCTCCGTCATGTCGCTTAAAAATAGAAAATCAATGTCTATTGTAAGACCACGGTCTGTTGTCTGGGTACTATAGCTGCAGTAGAAGAATTATGCGAAACATTTTCACTGCCCAGATTGGGCAAACAGAAAATTGTAATGAACCTAATTCTTGTTTTAGTTTTAATGCTTCATTTGCCATGTGGGTTTCATACTATTCAAATATTCATCTTCTGATTACACACGTATACTTCTATTAAATTGGAGATGGTAAAACAAATGTTCAAGTGGGAATCTAAAACTTGTGATATTGATAGGGCCTATCATTTTATTATACGAAAACATTACTAAGATAATATGCTACTTCAGCAGTACACCTTTTATATTAAACTAGTTATGGCAGCCCGTGCTTCGCATCAGTAATTGATTGGGTACGAGTAGCAGATACCACCGACTTTATCAAACTTAATACCACCAACTTTATTTCTACCTTCTGTGATCTCTTGCTGCCACCCCTTCAAACTCTCTTTCTATCATTCTGTCTTTCTTTCTTACCCTCAATACATTTTTCTCATTTTAGTGACCGCCCACCCACTCCCTCTAAGTGTTATCCACCCTAGCACTCCTAATCCCCGCTGGAAAGTATCGATCATCATTGCACATTATTTTCTCTTTATTGGGCTTTCATTATAGTTCCTTTTTGCCAGGATCACCCATTTTAATCATTATTTTTCTCTTTTAATGCAAACGTAAGGGTTTCTCTCTCTCTCTCT
>BMAT01008472.1:309491-319693 GCA_019649035.1 Elysia marginata | reverse complement strand
ACGTACGCGTATTGAGACACGGTGCGTGTGCTAAAGGTCTCTAATCTCGAAAGTATTTCGCGATGCAGAGAAGGGAGATGGTCAGGTACTGAGACGCCTCAATAATTAAAATGATGTCATAGATCGTTTGTCCCAGTACATTACGTTTTAATGCTTCGGTATGGCGCTGACAGCTGAGTTTTGGGCTAAAATAAACTGACACCAGAACTCTATCAGCATCAGATTTTTATTCCTACAGACATCAGGTCCAGGAGAATGATTTTAACATTGTGATACAGTTAGGAAAATTAACTCAAAATATGCAGTCGACATGCGTGAAGCAAAGAGGGAAAAAGACTTTTGAGAGGTTGCCCTACAAACCCTGTTAAATTGTTATGCGTTAATCATGTTTTTTTTTCACCGTTCGTAGAATTGGGTATTCATTTAGTTCATTTAATTCGCTCTATTGATTTTATGGTTTTTACATTTAATATCGTTGTCAAAATGGCACACAACAATACGCTATGTATATTGGAGTTAATCCTTCAGGTGTTTATGCATATTTGTCTTAAATAATTTGAAATTTAATTCAGCTCAGTATATCAAAAGAAGTATTTAAAATACGCAGAAACCCCAAAATATTGCAAAAACATTCAGAAAAATAACTTGTCAAATTGGCGAAAGCTTTTGTGGAAATATTGAAATATGGAATATATATAAGCAGCCTAGTTGCGGCTAAAACATCAAGTTCATTTCCTCGAACAACTAGCTGAAATAGCTATAATAATACTAGTACCGTAGTAGCCTCTTACTTCAATGCCAAACGAAACAGTCTCAACACCCAGTACTAGATCTACTTCTTGTTTTTTCAAGGGTGTTTTTTTTTTACTGTTTGTATCTTTCTCTTGCTAATTCTCTTTCGGCTTACCAACTATGTACTTAAATTATTTGAGGCTTGGGTGGGCATTTTCACAAAAGTACCCTGGTCTTTTCGAGCGAAAGGGATTTTCAAAGGCTATTTCAAATGGGTCACGACCCATGTCCTCCGGGTATGAAGAGTATTTAAAATACAAACAGCGACTTCTTGAAGAAAAGAGGGCGACAGTGAGGATTTGTTGAAACTGGCGTTATGCCCAATATATAGTGTATGTACGGTAGTTATATAAACGATATGTCAACGTAGTCAAAACACACAGAAAATGTTGCCTTATAGACTAAATCTGTAAACAGACAACAAAAATATTTTTAATTGATGCGCGGTAAACAATTTACCACATAGAGAGTCATAACCTACGTGTGTAATGCAATCAAAGCAGATGCATTGTACATGTACTAAGTAAAATCATTTATAAACGTTCCAGAATGGTCGCCGTCGCCGTCGTAGCGGTAGTAGCAACACACCATTAGCATCACAATCTTATAGACAGTACGTAATAGAATTTATAATCTACTATCAGAAAAAAATGCTCCTTCTAGTCTTCTATATGTCAGAAACTCAAGAAGATCTTGAAAAAAGAAGGAAGGGAAACGACAAGAACTATCGTGGGTGTTATCTGCCTATCCGAACTCTTCATTTCGTGAAGGACCAATTTCATAGAGCAGCCCTAACCCATATTCTTGCTCAGTTTGACTTTATTTTCTTATTATAATCTTAAATATTGCTTTTGTCATTTTATTCTTATTTTTTTGTTTCTGAAATCCCATTAAACCCCCATGTGGTATAATAAAATTCATATGTATACGGCTTTATCCATGCAAAACAGCCCAAAGCGCTTAACAGTCACACAATCATCATACATACATACATAGGCATAATCTAAAATCACCATTAATATAAAATGGGATATTATGGATGATAAAAAGCAATCATGTGGAAATAAAAGTATTTTAAGTCATCGCGGCCATTAATGCACTTCGTAACATAATCTTGACCGCCTGTCTAAATTGCCCCTTGGTACAATTTCGCGAATAGTTTGCGGTAGGGAATTCCAGACTTTGGGGGGGGGGGGTCAAAATGTGAAAATAAACTTTCAGCTTGCTTCTTAAGACCCTTCTAGGTATGCATCGTAAGTTGCAGTCGACAGATCTCAAATTTCGAAAAGGGGCATATTTTTAGATAGTATCACAAAATTAATATGAGGAGAAGCTTTACCGTTCATAGTTTTGTAACTCGGCATATTTTGTCTGATAATCCAAGTCAGACAGGTAATCAGTGCAGTCTGACCGATTATTGTGTTAAGTAGCCACTCTTTTTTTCTTTTTCATACCCGTTCTCTGTGCTACGTTCTGAAAGCTTTTCGATTTATGCATTATGGTTTTGACAGGCTAGAAAGTAGAGTATAAAAGTAATCAATACGTGAAAAAAAAGATGAATTAGTTTTTTGCAAAAAGTATGCATTTGAACAGGCAGCCATCTCATCGATTCTTCGAAGCTCATATTGTCATAATGAAGAATTTTACTTTTTTTAGAGAGATGACTTACATGGCCTTCCATGCATAGGTCACAATCAAACAACACATTCAAATTGTTTCCTTTCTTAACAAAGAAAATATTATCTCGTTTTCTACTTTTATATGACCGTCAACATTAAACATTTAGGATTACCTAGTATCAATTCCGATTTTTTTATTCGTCCAGGTTTTAATATTGTCAACATCAAGCACCTTATCTTTTTTCAGGACTACATAGTGGCAATATCCGTTTTATTTAAATCAATCCAGGTTTGAATATTGTCCATACACCATTTCCTTTTTACAACTAATTTACGTCGTTTGGCTGTACAGAATGATAGAGCTGAGTTCCATCAGCGTACATTTGAAATGATATGGCATGTTTTCTAAACACAGTCCATAAAGGCTGAGTGTACAAAGTATAAAGAAAAGATCCCAGTACTGACCCTTGTGTGGCACTCCATAAGTCAAGAGCTTTGCATCTGACTCTGTATAATAAAGACTGAGGACTTCCCAAAAGATAAGATAGAAACCAAGCAAGTACGTTCTCACGCTCGATTGTGTCGAATGTAGCTCTATTGAGAAGAGTAACGACAAAGACGTTGCCCCCGTTGAATTCACACAAAAGATCTACCTTAAGTAAAGCTGTCACCGTGTAATATCATTCACGGTAAGAAGTTTGATACTAATGATATGCTTCCCTTGATCTAGTCTTGTCAAAATGATCCTTTAATTGACAAACAACAACCTGTTCGAAGTTTTTAGAAAAAAAAACTGCAGGTTTGTAACGGGTCTAAAATTCCTAAACCCTTTTGTGGGTAGGTTGACTTCTTCAAGAGGGAAATAACAATAAAATGTTTGAGAGACTCAGGAGCTATTATAACAGATAGAATCTGAGCTTTCAGAGTTTTAAGGAAGGGTGAATGCATACCTTCAACCCCCTTTCCTTTCCTCAAAATATTTTTATTTCTTTTCACATGGCATGTTGCTTATCAATGCATCGTCATTATTGTAAAAGGTAGATGTACTCGTACTTAACTCCAGTTAAAAACAAAATCGTAAGTAAACATCATGGCTTAAGTAAGCTGTGACATCAAAGAGGTGAAATATTACATGTTTGATAGAGTTTAGGAGGGTGTACATAAGCAAAGCTTAAGCGCATGAAAAAATGAACAGTTCCAACATCACATTGACCAGGGCCCCGGCATTCCAATGATCATGATTGAATGATTATCGTCATGGGTAATGACTTGGCTACAACACTAACTGTTATGACATTTTGAAGACTTTTTTTTCATCTTGCATCTTATGACCCCGCCACGCACATAAAATGCACTCAGTGTGTCTCCATTCACAGTAAAACCATTGAATCAAAAACAGGTCGCACGTTCATTCACGATAATTGTATCGACAGTGTTATGGAGACGGTTTCGTAAACTCCATTCATGTAACTCATTGATGACGCACCTGATGTAGATTCTATGTGCCTGGAAGTTGAACGAGCTTAGCAAGCGCACCTGTCGAAGAATACTCAAGATTTAACGAGTTTTTGTTGATGCTGTGGGTGTTGTTTCATCTTTTCCTACAAGATTGGATTTCTAAAATACACTTAAGCGTGTTTTTCGAACCTGTGTTCTCCTGAACTCTTATTTGGCTTATCTCCGATAGTGTTCTTAGCTGGAGAAACTGTCAACAAACTTCACTACATTCGAACAATCGAAGAAAGATGAGACAGGAAAATCACAAAACATGAGTTAATTTAGCTATCCCCGCGTTGGATAATTGCTACAAGTTCAACAAGAACAATGGCTGGCAACGCACGTGGCATTAAAAAATTTGATTTGGGTTAAAATTACGGATTTTATTTTTGATGTAAAGTTGTCTGAAAAATATGACGGTTTGAAGAAAATAGGAGACAGATGCTCCATTTGTCATTGGGTACAGTGCACCCCTTGATTAGATCTTTCTTCATCAACGTTGTTCCAACAACAACGGCCTTTTTTACCCAACCTATCACTAATAAAGTTCACACTGTGCATTTAATAATTTAGTATGAGGTTATCAGTGCATCAGAAAAAGTTTTCAAGCATTTTGACACAGAATTTGGTAGTTTGATTGAATTGATTGAAAAGGCTAGTTAACAACGACAGTCTGTCAAATCAGGGACATTAGTTGTGTAATCACTTTTTACAAAAACGAAATGAATTTTCATGAAGAGGTGATTAAAATATTTCACAAGATGCAAGAAGACTTTCGCGAGAATTTTACAAGAATTCAATCAAATGTATTATAATTATTCATTTTTAATTCTTTTATATAGTTCTTTAAAACTGAAATCAGTCCTACAGATTTAAACGAATCGTTTTATGAGCTCAGCAAACGAGTTTGTCTATAATTAAAAAGTTGAGAGTTTGAAAATAACAACTAAATTGATAATTATATATTGCAATAGAGCAAACAAGAGCATTTTAAAAAACCAGATAAACGTAAAGGTGAAGATTGAGAGTCCGACACGTTATGTTGCACCTTTAAGTAGTCGACAGTCATTGATTTAAAATACGTGTAATTTTTTTTTTACTACATTCTGTCCGTGAAAATGTATAGGCCCAGCTCAAGAAAGCCTAGTGCATAAAGTGCGCGGTCCTAAAGAGGCACACATTTATACACAATATTTAAGTGCAGTGTAATTTTTAGGAGGAAAGTTGTGTTGCAAAGAGTGCTTTAATGATGTGAACTGTGCGTTTTAAATGTAAATGATTAAAAGCTTTGAAACTTAATTACTTTTTTTCAAAATCTCATAATTGTTCAAATGAAGGTTGCGAATTTTTCGGCGAGTTGACTGATTTCAGATTTGAGCATTAGAATGTCCCCTCCTTTCAGATAGTCTAAAGTTAGGAATATAAATTCTTGCTGCAGATAAATAGGAAATACCAAAGACAACTGGTATCCAGTTTTCTGTAGTAAAATTTTTTTCTTGGAGCAATCACCTCAACAGATCTGGAAGGTTGTAGAAAGTCCCCATTGGTATCATGGCATTCCATAAAATTCAACCTAAACTGTTAGTAAATTGAACAGGAGTCGCAGTAGAGCTGTGTAGATAAGCAAGTCAATTTTTGAAATATACCTTCCTTTCAAAAAAATTGACTTGCTTAACCTAAACTGTTATGATGAAAAAGGAGAATTTTTTTTTATAAATCAATAGCTTGCAAATCAACAAATGCGGTATTTTGATTTGAGAGTGCTGTCTCTTAGTAAAATTAAATCTATCGCGCAGGCTGTCTGATCCAACCTTTTTTATAACAATTATAGTGGATTTTATAATCTTCTTAGTTTTTCTTTCTTTTCGTGCATGAAAAAATGTATGAAGTTGGAGGGTGTGTTTATTATAGAGGGAACAGAAAGTACAAAACTGTAAATGTTTACTTCTCAGGGCTCTTTATCTCATAAATTTCCAAAGACTTACTTTTTGGGCAAGAGATCTATGATTTGAAACTTGTAGTCAATCTGAAAAATCTGTGGACTTCTACGGTGGTCTTTCTCCTCTCCAATAGCATTGAAATTACAAGTCGTTGCAAGATTCGTGTAACATAACAAGCCTAAAAGCTTAAATTCACATTTAGATCTAAGAACTCATGTGAGAAAGAAAGAACCTTGCAAAACTCGTGTAACCAATCTTCAAATTGAAATGGATGACATCGCACATGTGAAATAGAACATGCCTCAAGAAAACCAACCGAAGGCAATCGAACAAGGTCTGCGGAACAGTGTGGCTATGCTTTATTCCGTCTTTCTTTGGCTGAACTCTTCTTATCGAGGAACTCTATAATATCCGCCAACCACAAATGCATCAATGTGCTATAGCCCACGTTGTATTACGTTCGCTTTTATATCCAGGTAACCCTTATGGTCAAGCGCACAGGTAGTGGTATCAGTTTGAGACCACTGGATAGATCTTTCTACTAAGGTGGAAAACCTCACCACCTCAGTAGCGTATTTCTGGTGAGTCAAAACTGCAGGCATTCAAGCTAAGGACCGAAGTCGATTGGTACTCGAAGAGACACAAGTCAATTTGAAAATAAAATTAGCCTAATATAATTGTAGTTTTGATTCAAGAACTTTTGTTCTTTTACAGCGTCAAAAATATACACGAGCCCAAGTACTTATATTTCCATCTCTTGTGAAAATGTAGGAAGGAAGTGCTAACCAAGGCTAGTCTTTACAAACATGGTGACATCAGGGGCAATTTTCTTGGAGTAAATTTCTGTAGAGCTAGATTTGAAATCTACAAAAACGGCAGACCATGTTTATGGCTTAGGCTTTCGTCCTGTACAAAAAAGAAATAGAAAAACAGCCATATACAAGTCTATTTGTGTATATTTAACATTAAGTTCTTGGTTTTGTGAAAGGTTCTTTAGTTACGGTGACAAATATTTTCGCAAAATAAAATGTCTCACTACCTCTTTGAAACATAGCATCCCGTCTGAATATAGTAATGCTGTGTGTTTCTGCAACTAAATCGGAAAAACGAGGTTTAAAATGTTTCGATGTCATAAATTTGAATGACGTCTTCGTGTTACAGGGTTTTAAATACACATTTTCACTACTTCATTTATGCAAAGAAGACCAGCCATGTGTAAAAAAAAATATTTTTTCATAGGCAGGAGAAAAAGTTAAATCAATATTCACGTCCACAATCAAAAACCTTAGCTCTAAAGATACTAAAAAGTGTTGCTTTAAAAGCACATCACCCAAATGATAAAATCTATCTTTAGTTTTTTTGTTTGTTTTTTTTTTTGTGTGTGTGTGTGAAGTTAAGGGCCAGTGCGGCAGCCTGAGGCATTTTTTTTCCTTTTTCGTAATAAGATCTAGTTTTTGTGTTCAAAATAGTGTTTGTCGGGCAAAAATCACAAAAAAACGTTCAGTTAGTCATTTTCAATGTTAGTTTGCCATGGAAACCGATTGTTGTAGCCACTATATTGGATAAAAATAATAAACTTCAGTCCTTTATAAGTCAGAATCTAAACGGTGGCTTTGCATTCTGCAAAAACCAATGGTTATTACGGTCAAATCGTTTTGTCAGAAGCACTTTTTTGTAGCTGCTTTTATAGACTTTTTATAATTTTTTTAACTTTGCATGAACGATAAAAGTGCCTCAAGTACTTTTTTTCCAACAAAAACATTTGTAAAAGAAAAACAAAGAAAAAATTTTTAAAAGCTTCTTACAAATCGAGAACGGTTCATTGGCAAGTCATGTGCGAAGTTTTAAGTGAATTGTTCAACAAATTTTGTAGATATACAAAGATATGTGTAATAAAGACATTTTGAGAAAAACACAAATAAAAGTCAAAAAGAAGGAAAAAAGGAATTCTGTGGAACCAGGCAATACAGCTGTGTGTGTCTACCCTAACCAATTGTCTCTTGCGTGTGCTGCAGTTCAGCCAGCAGGGTTCTGTCACCTCGCCAGTTGCCACCCGCACGCTGTCAGTATCACCAAGTTTAGATGTAAAACGAAGACAAAAGCTATTTTAGAGTCTAAAGGTAAAATGAAACAAACTATAGAACAATGTTGCTAAGAACTTGAATGTCCTTCACCCTATTCGACGTTTGTGTTGACATTGCACGCATGAAAAGTGGAGTGTTTCCCCAAAAAGCCTACACTGCAGGCTAGGGTTTATATACGAGGGACAGCTTATACCATTTGCTGAAGCCATTGTTTTTCCTTTAGTAATGACGTATTTGTATAGCGTTTTGACGCAGTCATTATCTTCAAAATTTAAAAAAAATACTCATAGGTGTCTGAGAAACAAAAAATTGGTACCATTGTGTTAAGAAAAAGACTTTCGTAATTTCAACAAATCTAAAAATAGACCATGAGACCCCTAAAACCCCTATAGCCCTATTCAGAGAGGTGCCGCACCTGCCCTTAAATGTAAACGTAGCTTTTTGTTCTCTCTCAGCCTAGATGTGTAGTTCTGCAAAATAGGTAATCTTTTAGTTTGAAAGAATAAAATACTTTTCATTGTCTAAATTGACACTACACCCGCTGTATGAGTGGAATATGAGTCGCAAAGAATAGTAAGCGGTAATATTATTATTTGCAAAGGTTTTCTCACTTAAAAAGTATTTAAGTAAGCCTACAAAGATAGAGCCAGCATGTACTTTTAGCGGAATAATGTCACGTTTATTCGCAAGTTTATAATCCCATGGAAAGAAATAACACGTGCAGTTGTTGCAAATGTTATCATTATGCACGCATGTTTATCACCTTTTATCACTTAAAGCAGTTGAAAAGTAGGCTTAGACAGATAAAGCGATGTTATAGAAATTCACGTGGTTTTATCAAGACGAAATTTGCCTTTTTTTTTTTTACTTTTGAAGCGTATTTAATTTTCAAAATGTTGATTGTTTACATGGAGTAGTCTGGTCGGGAGTATTTTCTTCCTGATTGAATTCTTTGGACACAATGACTCACAAGCCTACTCAGATCTTGATTTAAATAATTTTTTTTCAAGATTCAAACCCACCCGCTTAGCTGGATGCGATTTTCAGAAGGCATTTTACTGACTTGCTTGACAAATGGCTTTCCGCTGGTAGAGTCAACAGACCTTGCAGCCTCGTGGGTTTTTCTTATCTCTGCGATGAGGGCAGCCCTCTTGGGTCGATTCCCTGTCATGTAGCGTGGTGCGTCCAGGTCTTCCTGAGATGTTATTTCAGTTTAGTGCGGGAAAGTTTTCGAGATCTTTATTCCTTTATTCAGTGTCACCAGGAGAGTCACTTGTTATATTACCTATTCCTCTTTTGTACTTTTCCAAAAGTAGAAATGCATTGCTTCATTTGCAGGGATGTTTGGGTCTCTTCGGGGTACGTGCCCAAAGAGTCTCCATCTTGCTTCGAGCACCTGCATAGAGAGGGGGGCCTCTCCGCACTTTTTGTATAAGGAAGAATTGGATACTTTGGTAGGCATTCCGAGAACATTTCTTGCTTGTTTTTTATGAAACGAGCCTAGTATGTCCTCGTCTGTTTCGGTTCGGTTTTGCAAGGGCTATACTGTCGAGTATCTGCTGGAGGCTCTCAGGGGTCTCTGCCATAATAACAGTGTCGTCAGCATAATATTATCTGACATTTGTAATATTTTCGCCGTTCAAAGAAATCCCTCTCTTTTCCTCCAGGGCTTCCTGCAAAAGGAATTCGCTGTACAGGTTGAAGAGGGCTGGTGAGAGAATGCATCCTTGTCTGACGCCTCTGAAGATGTTGATATCCTCTTTAGTTCCTGAATTTGTTTTCACCTTTGCCATTTGGTTCCAGTACAATTCCGCAATGAGTCTTCTCTCGTGGTCTGGTTTTTGTCAAAACTTCCATCAGTTTGGCATGGTGCACCCTGTCAAACGCCTTGGTATAATCAATGAAGCACATGTAGAGATCTTTCTAGTGCGCGGCCATTCGTTCGCTCATGTTTCTAAGGAGGAAATGCCATCCCGAGTGCCCTTTTCCCTTTCTAACTCTATCTCCAGCGAAAAAAAAACTTAATGACCTGAGCCACAAGTAAAGGAAAGAATCCACGCCATGAACTTTGAGACCAGATCAAATACATGTATCAAGAAGATCTAACGGATTTATTACTACTCAAGGTAAACCAGAAAAATACAAAAAGGTCTCTTTTTCTCCCAACTTCTCAAAAAGCGTTTAATCAGACGTAAATATTGATATCAAGTTTTTCCTTCTCCTGAACTATGTATTGTGTATGTATTTCACTGTGGGTATGAAAAATTGAG
>BMAT01008472.1:296226-307522 GCA_019649035.1 Elysia marginata | reverse complement strand
CCCGTCTCCCCCGGACCCTTCTAACATAAAATAATAACCTGCATAAGAAGAGCTCGAGAGCTTGTCAGTCTCACCATGACTAAACCTGCACATATCAAACTTCATTGGTAGGGCAGTAAGCCAAAGACCTAGACGAATACCGTTACGTGAATAGCCATATCTTTATGGTGATTCGAATATATGGTACTAGATCTGGTTTAATGCGAGACTAACTTTGCGTTTGTATAACCTTGTCTCTTCTATAAGAAAAGCGGCCTGATCTGTTAATTGCAGTTTTTACCTTTTAGGGTAGAGTAGTAGTGGTAGTAGTAGTAGTAGTAGTAGTAGTAGTAGTAGTAGTAGTAGTAGTAGTAGTAGTACTAGTAGTAGTAGTAGTACCACCAATAATAATAATAATAATAACAACAACAATAAGAATAAAAATAATAATATTATAAATGGTGATGATGATGATGATGATGATGATGATGATGATGATGATGATGATGATGATGACAACAAGCATGATATTGTCCATAATACAAGCACAGCTAGTAATAGCCTGGTTTGCTTATCTATTTGTTTTGGTTTTTTTTATGATATGAAAGTTCATTGTAAGATTTATATGGCAAATAAAAGTTTGCAGTATCCGTTGTAGGATGCTCTTACAATGGCAATGGCTCTACTGGGACAGTCAACTTTGGTTGTGACAAAATCAACGGTTCTGAGTTTTGATTTCGTTACAGCCGAGGTTTCGCTATATTCCGCGTTATTTTTTATACAAAAATGTGTATGCCAGTGCTTTGTTATGGTTGTGGTGGTGCTGCTATCATTACTTATCCTGCCTCATCCACCGCTTTTACTTCTCTCAGCTCCTCTCTCGGTGGAGAGATATGATTAATAAGATATACACGAGGGGGTGAGTAAGGAATTGCATTCGTATATATAATTCAAGGACAGAAAAAGCAGTGAATAACATTTTCTAACAAATGTACTTGAAAGCAGAAGATGGGAACAGAGCCATTTCTTAAATTTGAACTACGTGCTCCAATTGTAACGTTAAACCTTTAAAAAATTTACTGACCAACTGCCAACGTCACCTATGAAATGTAACGTAAGCAAATAACAAAACTTAACAAATTCGTCGAAACAACTTCATAGAATAAGAGACGGACAAAAAATCGTGGTGGGGAAAATCATCCTTTAAGGAGATATCACAAATCTTTCGCCACTTTATGTTCTGTAGTACATGTTTTTTGTGATTCCTGTCAGCTAAAACCTCTTGACAATACATAATTACGTTATGCATTATGATTTGCATATTGCAGTATGATTTATGAATATTTTTGACTGCATCATTTTGATATTAGTGAATAATAAATAACACAAAGTTATGAAGCAGGGTGTATTAGCACCGTAGAGAAATAATAACCCCCCCCCCCCTCCCCAATAGCATTTTACGCTGCTTGAACAAAACTGCAAAAATCTCATCGTCATGTTATACATTCTTTAAATTTGGTGAGTATGTGTAACGAAATGTAACGAATTGTTTTGATCGTTTTGCATTTAACAGACTAATCGTTCAAAACAACGTGCCAAAAATTACGGTGGAGTATGAAGACAATTATTCATTTCAAATTGATAGAGAGAGTTAGCAGGATTTTTTATATATTTTTAAACATAGTGTTGTGAATTATCCTATAACTATATATTATATATTAACTAGAGGCCACGTCCATAGTTTTGACACAACAATCAAATTGAAAAATTGACTTTGAACGATAATTAGACTTTTTATTCTTCTTAGGGGTTTAAATGGTGTTTTTTGCGTTTTCCACCTGAGAACATTTAAAAAACAGAGGGAAGAATGAAGTACAAAGCTAGGTCATTATGCATAATGACACAAAGAAACTTCTAATGTTATTAAGTTTGTTTTGTTTTGTTTTGTTTTTTTTGTTTTTTTTTTAGGGTGGGAGTTGGGGTTTCATTTACTTTTTATTTTTTTCAAAGAGGAGTTGCTTGTGATGATGAAAATGCAATGTAAAACGTTGGGACTACAGGTACAAGGATGGTGAGATTAAATAAGGTACTAAGAGTTTGTTTTTAAGTTATCTTATAAAGAACTTTTTGTCGACAGTTTGGTTCACAAACACGATTTTTTTTCAAGAAAAACTCATACAGTATAGAAATAAAAACGAGATACTTAATAAAGCGGGTGAATTTTAGAATAAGACGAGGTAAATGATGTGGGATGTCCACCGAAGACGGAAAAAGGTAAGGAGAAAATCCATGGGCAAGGTTTTCACACAATGGAATACCTTTCATATATACATGTAGATCTATAGTCTATTGACGATAGCTTTCTTTTCGCCAGCATTGATTCCATTCTGAACGTGAACAATCTCTCTTCTTTCCTTGCACACATACTGATGTGGATCTATTCATTTTTTGCACCTTTAGTTTATAGGCTATAGACTTACTTTTTATGGTGATAACTCTTCCGTATCGTTAAAGGTAATTTTGTCAAACATCATCCTCTTCTCGATTTCGTTCGGTAGTATGGTATCGTGTGACTTTGTTGGTGCCTCTCTTACTTTCTGTGGTTCTGTTAACAGGAGTTTTTTCACATTACTTTGTGAGATTAATCTAGATCTAGATCTAGTAAGATGTCGTTACGTCTATGTTCTAGGAGAATTGGATGAAAAACATGGCATACTCTGGCTAGCAATTTTGTGATATCTAAAACCTTCGGAAGCCATCTTGATAAAGTCTAAAAATCATTACAAAAGCAATGGGCTACACAGTGTCGCGACAGCTATTTCAGTCAGAAACACAGCGCTGCTCTTCTAATGGATTACTTTTCTTTACTGAATTGATCTATAATTTTTGAACAATATGTGGAAAATTTGTATTTAGAAAAACTGTTTCCGGGAAAATCACTTCTTTGTGAATTTTTAGTGTTCTTTCGTGCGTATGGTTAAACAATACAAAATAGGCCTTATTACATGATTGCTTTTTCTGGCTGTCTAATGAAAGATCTGTATGGGCTTGTTTCATGACTCCTGGTCAAGTTAATATTAGTAGCATCGCTAAATTTTCTGAGCGTAAGACCTTGAATGTCTCATTTTAGTTGATATTGGCTTTTAAACCCAGAGCGTCTATTTATAGACGCTTTGTGGCTAAGCCTAGGCTTATCGACGACACTTCAGTCTGCAGTCTTTTTTAGTCGATAAAATTTCATGTCTTCGCATAAGTAATCTATACCTAAAATTAGCCAAGGTTTTTTTTTTGCATTGTTTCTATAGCAAGAACCAGTTGCCGATACTGGGTAAAAAAAGGCCTTACCTTTGAAAAAGACTTGTTTTCACTCAATTAGCCTTGATTTCCCTGCATTCAAAACACTAAATTGACTCTGAAACTGGATTGTTTCCAGAGTGCGGCCATTAGGCCCTGGAGGCATCGTCCTTTGTAAGGACAATGGCGGTTAGTTTTACAAAATTCTAACATTTTGTCTGCAAAATGCAGGCAAAATTTTGAAGGTGAAGCGGAAATGACCCTAAAAGTTTACACCGAAGATCATGAAACAAGTTAATAAGGTCTACACCCTTGGGTCTATTACTTTTTCTCATATAATGGTGTTTTAGTCTACACAGTCATGTACTTTTAAAAGAGATAGATATAAACATACCAAACATGTAACGTGCATGAAAGGTTAGATGATCGAGATTCACGTTTTTCACAAAGAAATTCAGATAGACAAGTTCCGTCCATCTTCATCTTTCCAGAAAAAATAATTGTAAGGCGAAATCTTACTCCAAGAACTTCCATCGAAATCCCTCGGAATATTCCCGTATATTACTTTGCGCGTCTACCTAATGCTATCGGAATCGAAAAGTTCAAGTGTTTAAACTGTTCCAAAATCTGAAAAAAAAAACAGGGAGAGATGTAGCACTCAATGTGAAAAAGAGCTAAAGTCTTCATTATGTGGACAAGACTTCACTGAGGTGTTGTTTATAGAGTCCCTATAATTACTCAAGGACCTTACAAGATAACAACAGGAGCGGTGTACAGAAGTCCAAGCAGCCCACTGGACAATAACATAAAACTCACTGAGCTTATTGAAAACGTTAGAGCACTAATCACTTCACATACATGTATGTTGTAAGTGAGAGATTTGAATAGCCAGATGTAGACTGGGCACATGGCAATAGTACCGATGGACTCACGCACTCCCTTTGCTCTATTTTTCAAAGCAACCGAGGACACTTTCTTGATTCACCAACAGAGGCAATCTTTTTAACGGCCACAGATAAAACAGTTTATGTATTTCCTTATTACACTAACAGTGGTGTTAAAGTAAAAGCCATCAGAACAATGGGGAAAGTGACCATTTTGTGTTTAACGTGTACTCGCAATTATGCATAGTTTGAGAAGATTGAAAAAGTGACATCATACACCTATGCTAAGGCAGGTTTAACCTGCAATGCTTGGACAACAGCAATCTGTAGTAAATTGCAGAGTTTATGAGACATGCACATAATGGAAATGAAAAGGGGAACTGCAAGCAGAAGCTTTAGACCGCAGTTGTCAAGTGGACAACACAGTGTAGATCATGAGGGCGAAGAGAAAAGGTTGGGTTGACAATGATATTCTTGAGGCAGTTACAAAGAACCACCAGCTTGTAGGATGTGGCGAGGAGTGCGAGTGCCAGGATTTCAAAACACTGTGTGGATTAAAACACCATTACATGAGAAAAAGTAATAGGGCCAAGGGTGTAGACCTTGTTGGCTTATTGCCTTAAAAGCCAGGAAAGCTTGCAGAAAGACCAGACTCAAGCAGAAGATCTACGTTGCCAAGGAATCTAAACGTAACCCAAAGGCATTCAGGTATATTGTGACTGAAAGCCTAGACCTCATTAAGTCAGGATTACTTGACTATAAAGCGGAAGGTAAAGGAATTGTTCATATAATTGTGCAAGCTGGAGTAAAGGCCAAATCAATGGCACCTCAGGTTCCATCCACAAAAATACTCTCCAACTGGGTAACAAGAAATCAAGAGTCCACATATCGCACGACAAAGAGGAATAGGGAGACTACACAGCTAGCAGAAAGTGATGCAGGGAAAGGCCATGGTATTGTCGTTGGCAATAAGCTAACAGCATAGCACAAAATGCACCCCAAGGACAGATGGCGTAACAACGAAGTTTATTCATCAATTGTCAGAGAAGACTTTGGCATTTCTATTCAAGAGCGTAGTGCAACCAATCTAAGAGGTTAGGGTACAGCCATGCAGCTCACCATAAAGATCGAGGCATTTAAGTGGAACATGTCCAGAAAATAGCAACTAAGCTTCCAGGATCAATAGAAAATAAGCCGTACGCCGAGAGGCAACTGGTGGCTCTTTGACTAACATCATTGGGACATATGCGTCAGAGAGGAGGCATGATAGAAGTGTATAAAGTAGACCACTCGCTGGCCTGAGCAGGAAGGGCCTAAATCAACTTTCGATTGGACATCAGGGAAATTTTCTTTTCCAATAGAACCCTCGCAAACTGGAAAAGCTTACCATCGCTGACTCCTTCACGATAAACTGTGAACAAATTTGGCGATCAAACCTACCTTTTTATCCTCTTCCTGTCTAGCAATAGCATGAAGCTTGTCGACGCACCAATGGTCAATCACGCATGCGACCCTCAAGCAATTACGTCTATTTCGTAATTCGTAAGAATCAATCTGGTATCGACATCTTTCTTTGCTTCTATTCCATCGGCTCAATAGAAGACTTGGAAGAGTACTATGCATAATTATATTTAATACATGTAACTCGTCTTCGTGCAAGGATTTGATTTACTAAATGGAAGAGAGCGGGAGAGAGAGAGGGAGGGAGCGAGAAATAAAAGGGGGAGGGGGTTAATGTGTGTGTTTGTTTGTGGTTGTTTTTTTTTTTCATTTTAATAATTTTTCCTGTTTCACTTATTAATATGTATAAATGTGAAAAAAATTCCTGCGGGGTGAATAAAACCTACCTTATCTTATCTTATCTTACTTGACTGCAAAATTTGTCTGACTTAGACCTTATATATAATTCACTTTGAAAACAATGTTTCGTACTTATAATAACGCACTCGAGTTCAGGATAATATTCGTTAAAGTTTAAACTGCATATACATCGATTACTGATTGTCTAATATGTCATGTTTTTCCTCTGAATGACATTGAGAGAACCTGTAAATGCGCTTTGAGTGTGGGAGTCAAGCATTATAGGCATCTTCTTGTATACTCGGTGGTCAAAAGGAAGTTTATTTTAAAAGCAACATATTTAAAAACAACATACATGTTAGTGGGTCACTTTAGTTTGTTACTCTTTTTCAAGCTAGTTTGATAAGGTGTTCAAAATGAGTTAATTATCACAAAACTAAGAAGATAGGCTTAATTTAAATACGCTGTAAAATGGAAATGCTGTCAAGCATAGTGCTGTAATAAAGTTTGAAGTTTGCTTCATGTACTAAGGTTATTTTCAAATTGAGTTTGTAATTTTACTTGCATTTTTCTGTTGCAATTGTTATATTTTGAGTGGCATGTTTAAGTTCCTTTCACTTTCAGTTTTAACTAGGGTGAATACTGTATATATTTTGCTACTGCAAATTGTAGCCTTTTGTGGCCTCCTTATTTGAACCTCCATAAGTATTGAAACAATGAAGTGCCTCATCAATTTTTTAAAATTGCAAAAGCTCTTTACACGCTGACCCCACGAAATATAATGGTTATCTTGAGTAAAAATTAGAATACATAAAGTAGGGCCTACTAAAATTATAGTACATTTAGTTTCACATATAATGTTTTATTCACAAATTTCATGAAATTGTAAAATATGTAAAATTGCGCTAATCTTTTATACAAATCCGAGACTCAAGGGGTCCAATAGGAAAAAACCCTGGAAAACTCACAGGTATCAAATTATTTTCAAATAGAATAAAAGGGAAGTAAAGTGTTTTAAAATATTTCAACAAAGGGCAAAGGTACCGTTGAGTTCTTGTATTTAATTTCAATAGGTAAGAAAGATGGCGATATATAAAAGATGACAGCAACAGAGATTGACAGTAACAACAAACTTCTTTTTAGAGAGGCAGACACACAGAATAGACCTGTTAAAAAAGAATACAACACATAATTAGCTCAGAATCCTACAATTACCTTAGGGTTTGACGATCTTTAAAAAAAAAATTGTCATGACACATTTCTTTAACAGTGAGGCACATGTGTTAACATCTAAAAAATCAGAAAGTATATTGAAGACTTGAAAATCAATAGCGATTCGAATGTTTATTTCTCACATGACATAATAAAATATGCATTGCAAACATGAAACTGTCAGGACAATTCAATTAAGTGTAAAGTGAATAAATTGATTTCTATGAACACATTTGATGAAAAAGGGTTGAAAACATTTTTTTAAATAAACAATGAAATAGATGGACTTCCGATCATTTAAGTAAAACATTTTTTTTTACTTTAAGTTTCATTTACAATGTATTTCTGCACTCCAAATCTAGTACAAGAATAGGACATTATTTGCTAGAATTTTACAGGGCATTTTACAAACGCTGTACAAAAAAAAGTATTACATGTTATCTTTTTTTGTTCTATTTTCGGGCCATAAGTCTAATGTTTGAAGAAAGCCTGTGGGTTAACTTTTCATTCCAAAGGATTAAGAAATTTAATAAACTAAGAATACATTGCTAACATCTAACAGCAAGGATTTCAGCCTTTTAAGAGTGAGATACAATCATCGTCATACTTTGCAATATTGTACATTGTCCATATGGTAGACTGAATATGAGTCTTAAATTGTATAAGGTATTTGTGAACAAGATCTCCTAACATACAGCACCCTATGACTGAGGTAGGTAACTCTTTCTAATGCAACTTATGTACAACCTTTGGGACAATATAATTTTCCAGTATACACCTGAAAAGTGGTTTTTAACAATTGAATTTTCAGAAACTGATGCAGACTGGGCCAACTGACATTTTTGTAAATTGCTTTTATCTTGCCACAACTAAATTTCAACAGTATTTAATTATCTTTGTAAAAAAAAGAAGTAGCATACTAATTAAAAATACTAGCTACAAACTAAAAAGTGAAATGAGATGGGTTTTTTTTTTAAACTAAAGATTGCTGAATGCGCAAAAGCCGAAAACTAAAAAGGTGAAATGATTTTTGTAAATTGTTGGTTTTTTTTTTTTAACTTAAGATTACTGAATACACAATCAGTATGCTGCATCACCAAAAGATAAGACTTTATAATTCAAGTGGATCAATCAAGGTGATGTATTATTTTTCATTATAGATTTAATTTAATAACACATACACTGCACTTCGTTTGTTTTCAAGAAGACCAATCAATATGTTTTAGTTAATTTTCTTGTATAATACTTCTTGCTTTTTTTTTCAAATGATTTTAAGAAGAAAAAATAGTAACAAACTGTATGTGTAAATTTTTGTCTGTTGAAAATTGGTCTTTTTGTGTTTGATAAGCATCTTCTGTTAAAAACGTGTTAACATTACAATTTATACAAGATATAACCAGAATGAAATCTAGAGTCGCCTACATAATGCTGGAAAGAAAATTGACGCAGAAGATAGTGATGTTTCAAGCAGAAGATAGTGATGTTTCACATTTTTCCCATGTCATCATATTGTAACTAGAATGATTAGCTATGTCAATTTTACTAGGGTGCCATCAAATAAATATCAAGTGAAGAGCAGACTAATAGACCGTGAGGAAAGTGCAAAAAAATGTAAATAAATAAATAAATAGAAACGCTCAGTCTCTATAATCATTACATTTTACAGAGAAATGCTCAATACAAAGTGTGTTGTTAATAGAACTGTTTTCTTTTTTTTCTCATCAAAAACAGGTGGCAGTTTCAATCCACGTGTGAGGCACTGACGCATTAACAAAACCAAACAAAACGTTTCCAGTCTTGTTTTTGCATACCTTCAATGATCATCAAGCAAAAAAAACTAATGTTAAGACATTCAGGTAGTTAAACATGTCTTTATTGAAACACAATTTTAGATCATCAATTCAAAATACAAGACAAAGTAAGCACAGTTTAAATTTTTGCATTGAGTAATTAGCATTGCTTCATAAAATATATATGTAACTTCATTCCATGAGCTTCTGTGATACTCCAGACTTAGGAGATAGGGGAAATATCTATCAGCCGACACCTAATACAGCATTACACAGTCTGATCCGTTTTCTAACAATATTATTGTAAAAATATTTTCTTGCTTGTTTTTTTAAGCAACCTGATTGTATTATCTAATTCTAAATGATCATTTGTCAGTGAGTTAAATACTGTTAAATTATATCAAAAATGCAAACCTCTACACAGCTATTTCAGAAATTTTAGATTTCACATGCTTTCATTAAAAAAATGCAACCACAAGCATGTCTACAGAAAAGAATGCATAAAATTGGCCTCTATTCTTTGTCTAGTCTTTGAAATGAATGGGAACAAAATATAATTATTTTCAAACCATCCAAAAATCGAATTATCAGTATACATTACAGAAGGAAGATAAAGTTGGTAAGTTGAAAGTACAGTGGAATTTTAATAAAGTCAAAGCAATAAGACCACAGAAATGTGTTGAGTTAAAGCAGTTGACTTTTACCATAACAAAAAAATATGAACAATGCAGATGGAACTGCCAAACAGTGCTGACTTTAAGCAAGAGTTTCACTAGAAGGTCTTATTGTTAAATTTAAGTGGATTCCCTTGTAGTTCAAATTACACAAATATTGGAATTATCCAGGTTTATGTGGGCTCAACTCAATTTATGTTTTATAAGCTTCCCTGGCTCTAAAAATGATTTCACAACTTTGATAAACTTTTTTTTATTTTTTGCAGGTTGGGTCTTATTTTTATACTGTGTAGATGAATGTTTGCTTTAATTTTTAAAAATGATGATTGATATCTGCTTACACAACAGGTTTCACTGATCTCACTCAAGATCAGAGGTCCATTTGTATTCAGGTAAGGCATCACTTTTGGTTTTTGCATGTTAAAAGTGCTTCTTTTTTTTCTACTTTCCTAGGTCTTCAACTGAAAATGAGGTATGCATTCCATTTTTGTCTACAGACAAAAAAATTAATAAATAGCGCGTTTTGTTTAGAATGTATTTTGAAGTGTATTTTGAAGAGTTTCATTTTTGTAGAGACTAACTATTACAATAATAAAAACGCTGCGTTCGAAAACTTACAGAGTAGCATCACAGCAGCATAAAAGTAAAGTGAAATATATTTACCAATATCCCTGCCATATGATTCAAGTCAGGTACAAATATGTAGACAAGTTTTCCTTGCAATTCTGCCGCCATCTCTTATTATTTTATTCATTTGGCTTTTTTCATATATTTTTTCATAAAAAAATATTTTTATACAGCAAACACACATCAATGAAAAAGGGCATTTAGATATGCATTTATCACCATATTTCTATTCCCTCCTCTACCTATCTAAATGCCTAAGAATAGAGGCCATAAAAAAATACAAGAAAAAAAAGTAAATAAAAAAACAATATAGGTCATTAAAATCTTGGACAAAGATTTTTCGTGACATTGTGATATGAAAATTTTCTCTATAATCAGAGAAACATCAACTAACAAATGGCAGTTCTAAGATGAAAAAAATCTAAATTACAATTAGTGAGATGTGCAAAACTTTTATACCGGCAAAAATTTTGAATGCAAAGAGGTGAACAAAAGGATCTATTGTGTAATAAGATATAACTAAACATAAAACACCATAACCTTTGATCATGGAAATTTAGAAATAAGAAATAAAAGTTGTGATATTTATAATATAATATATCAGTAACAAAAAATCAACAGCTTTCATTAACATTTTAAAAGCATGCACAAAGGCAAACTCCTGAAGAAGAAAACTCTATGCTTTAAAAAAATTGGACACTTTGGTTAATTTTCATATGTTCATTCTATTAAGCTTATTTTAACACATCTCCAACTAAACTACTTAATAAAACTGCTTCTTTATGCTACAGAGAGAATTTGCTGAAACAATTTTCACAATAGCGGGTCAATAGACACCGCAGGTCATTTTTATGACACTTCCTAAAAGATGTGGATATTCAAGCATACATACACTTGTGAATAGTCCTGGAGGCTATTTAAGCATATTTATACTTGTGAATAGTCCTGGAGGCTATTTAAGCATACATGTACTTGTGAATAGTCCTGGGGGCTATTTAAGCATATTAACTGTAAACAGTCCTGGGGGGGGGGGGGG
>BMAT01008472.1:258059-271608 GCA_019649035.1 Elysia marginata | reverse complement strand
TAAACCGTTAATTTCATTGTTGGATAAAAATTTGAAAAGGTTGTATTACTTGTAGCTTGTATGTTTGCCTTTATCATTCATGTATCTATAAGTATAATGAATTAAAGATTGGATAAATCTCAATTTTACAGAAAAAGAGTTGCGGCAAAGGAGCGTATCCAGCAATACTATTCTCAGCTCACAGAGGGTTGTGGCAATGACTCCTGCACCAATGAAAATTGTGCATCCAGCAGCTCTTTTCGCTTCAAGGATATAGATAGGAACAAACTAGCTGTGGAAGCTATCAATCTCTCCAAAGCTAAAGCTGACCTATGTGAGCGCCGGCCGAGCAAGGTCCTTTGTTTGCCTACACAGGAGGTTCAACGGGAAAGGGGTTCATCCAGTTCCCCTGCTAGTGGTGCCCCATCTTCTTCGTTTTCATCATCTTCATCTTCCACCCAATATGCAGCGGCTACTTCAGCGCCTGCTCCAGGTGGACCTGTAGGTCAAGGAGCAAAGGCTAAAATTCCATCACCAACCTCAAGCTGCAAGTTAAATTTTACAGCCAATAGCAGTGCTAAAGGTACGTAATTAATAGTAAATCATTGTAATTAGTAATGTAGATGTACTTGTCTTCCTTTGAAAAAAAAACAGCTCCATGTTGTTTTTGAATCTGTCTTTTTTGTCTTGGGGTTGTATTCTTTCAGAAATTTATGTATTTAAATTGATGCTCACTTGATGTTGTTATTATTACAGACCAGTCTTGATATTTTCATTTTGAACCCCACAGGAACATAAACTTTGAATGATAAATCCAAAGTTCTATAAACAGTATACATTAGGAATGAATAAATTTGGTAAATCTGAATTCAGTTTCATTTGCCAAGTACAGTCGGACCCACGAAATCGGGAATGTCTGTGAAATCGGGAAAAATCCCAGGTAACAGAATTTTTTCTATCTAAAGTCATCGTGAAACTGGGAAATTTTACCCGCCCAATCGGGAAAAAAATCTGTAAATGACTGTCAATATCAAGTGTTGACGGCATGTTAGTTGCGGTCTAGACATAGGGAAAGCGCATCACTCAGGCGTTATGAATGAATTAGCACACAGGTAATCACTAAATGTTTGCTCTGTGCTTAGGCGACGTTTAGCAAGATGCTTGGGAGGGGCGTCGAGAAGTCTAAATGCCACACGACGGTCTCACGGGTCAGTTCATTCCAGGTAGACATTGGTCAAGCTGTGTTTGATCTAATGAGTAATCTGGCAGATGGTAGACTTGCGCCAGACATGGTGCAAACAAAGTGTGTTTTGTCACAACCAGAGTCAAACGGTCCTTTTCGGGACCACAATTCCAAGTGAGATTGCCGTGACGTGGCGGAAGGGCTTGCGTGTCTTAATGAGACCAGACTAAAATCTCACCCTCTCCCTACTCTTATTCTTTTTCTTACTCACAAACACTTTCTCTCCATCTATCTACCCCCCCCCTCCCTCTCTCTTTCCACCTTACACCCACAAACACTCTTCTTTCTCTCCTCCGTCTTTTAACTTCTCTTTCTCTGACTATGTCTCCATCTCTTCCTTCCCTCTCTCTCTCTTACTCTGTTCTCTCTCTCTGCCTGAGTTTTACATTTATTTCCACGAGAGGTCCATTTTATAGTAAAAAATGCAAAGACCCGGATAATCGGGAAAAGATGCCTTCTCCCGAAATTTCCCGATTAAGCTGGTCCGACTGTATTTAAATTCCCTACGTTTATGTTATCTGGACTCAACTCTATTTAACTTCACTAAATATGGGCAACACCAACAGTGAAATTGGGGGCTTTGAAAACTGATGTTAAACAGCCCATAAATAAGATTTAAAACGAACAGCTATGATTATAAGTATTTGTGTGAGGCTAAGTCTATTACGACCAGTAATCTAGTACCACATCTATTGCAACATTCATACTTATGCACTGCTGCTGTCATCATTGTCAGTGGACATGGTATGACCTTTGTATCCAATAAGTTCATGGATATTTTTTTTTATTTATCAAGTCTCTATAAAGTATGCAAAACAAGTAAAATGTTTTGCAAACGTGCCATTAATTTATAAGTTAAAAAAAAATCTCAGATTGTACCAGTATTTTTCTTGCATGCTTTTTCTCTCTCTCTTTTTTTTTTTGACCCTCTATTTTGTAAACCAGGGTAGTCTGCTTAGCAGTTTATGAGAACCAGGCTCATTGCTAAAATTTAAAATACTTGGCCCTCAACCTTAACAATATTGACCATTACAAAGCCTTAAGTTCATAGTATTTAAACAGGCGTTGATATAGCTTTCCATCATCCTTAATTTTAGCTTAAATCAAAACCAGTGTTGCTATTGATCTAGTCGCAATGTTTTATTAGTTTTAAAGAAGGCAAGAAAACGTGAGTTTCGTTCAGTTTGTTTTAAATGGGTCTAAGGTGATCGGATATGATGTATTGTGTACACCAAATTTTGTATGTTTTGATGTTCTTATATCACTGACACCTGCTTGAGCTTGACAGGAGGAGCAATAAGAAATTTTTCTTTATGAAAAATTGTAAAAAATTACAGGCTACTCTGTCATCTTGTTTTTTTTTTCAGGTTTAAAAGGTATCTTATGGGCTAGTGCTGCAGCCAGAGTCATTTTTTTTTCTTTTGTAATAATGTGAGCTAATTTTTGTTTTTCAAAATAATGTTTGGAGAGAAAAAAAAATCAAAGACAAACGTTTATTTTGTCATTTCCAGTGTTTGGTTGCCATGGAAACCAATTGTTGTAGCTGCCATATTGGATGAAAACAGTAAACTTTAGGCCTTTATGAGTCAAAATCTAAACAATGAATTTTTATTCTTTTATTTGAAGCAATTCTTTATTACAGTCATATCAGAGATTTTTTCCGAAGCATTTATTTGTAGCTTCTTTTTTAGATTTTTCATAAATTTTTTAAATAAGTGCCAAAAACTTGAAAAAGTACTCTTTTTTTCTGAAAAATATTTGTAAAACAAAAGCAAACAAAAATATTGAAAATAATCCTCTGGAAAATAGAGAATGGTGCATTGGCAAGTCTCATGCAAAGTTTGAAGTGACTTGCCTTATTACCTCTTGAGATATACAAAGATAATTATATGTAAAAAAAAAAAAAAGAGACATTTTGAGAAAAACACAAAAGAAAGTTACATAGAAGGAAAAAAAGGAATCCTGACCCTTTAGCCTTAGGCAATGCAGCTGTGTATGTCTACTCTCCCCATGTCTCATGCGTGCCTGCAGTTAAGCGAGCAGCATTCTGTCACCTCGCCAGTCGCCATCCACGGTTTACTCGCTGTTAGTATCAGTATCACGAAGTTTATTTAAAACAAGAACAAAAGCTATTTTTAGAGGCTAAAGGCAAAAAGAAACAGACTATGAAAAAATGTTCCCATGAGTTTGAATGGTCGTCACTCTGTTCGATGTTTGTGTTAAAATTGCAAGCTTGGAAACTTGACCGTTCCCAAAGTATACTGCAAGCAAGGTTTTGTAATAGGGGCAATAGCTTATATTATTTGTTGAAGCCATTGCCTATTCAGGGGTGCTGCACTTGCCCTAAAATGAATTGATAAAGAAAATGTAGATATTGTCTCTCAAAATTGTGATGCAGGAGGAAATTTTTGTCCACCACCACAACCTACAAATTTTCATCTATGGTTTTATTTCAATCCTCTTAATCGATGAAGTATTGTGAGACAAAATTTACAACACTAATGATACGGTTTAAAATTGATACAGAGGAAAAGTTTGTTGGTTTTTTTTTCCATAGCACTCTTAATAATTTTTTTTGTGTTATCCCTTTGATGTTTTTACATACCTTGCCCATCACTACAAAACAACAGGATTAAAGCTTTTGTCCCTGCCTCAAATGTAGATGCTATGCATTGTGTATTGTGGTCATTTTGATCAGATATCAGGTTCAAATTTTGTTCAGTTTGGAGTTCAACATGATATTTAATTTTTTTTTCAGACAAAGAACCAGAGTATTTGACAGAGGAGCTGCTTAACAAAATTATTGAGGAATGTGAAGCCAAAAAATCGTGGTCAAAGTTAATACATCTGATTGGATCAGTTTATAACAACCCTGAATCCATACTCCTGAGCTTTCATGTAAAAAATGAATCAACAACCTCGCATCAAACGTCTGACTGTGATACTGACAATAATTCAGCCTCCAAAGCCTTAGGTACTGACACTCCAATGGACTGCTCTGAATCTGACTCAAAGCAGACCTTTCCTTCTGCCAACAGTGATGGTAAGAGTGATAGAAAAGGGCTGTCTAGTACTGTGGATGCTGGTGATGTTTACCCTTTAGATCTAGCTTCTTTACGCCGTGCTTATAGCCGCCTGGCTGAGGTCCCTGACCAGCCATTCCAAGGGGCTCTCATCAATGCCCTGCTGGCTTTGGCCCCTACAGTCGATCGGGACATACGCTATAGCGGAGCCTTGGAACGTGATCCCAACTACATCTTAGTCTTTGTCGTGGTTTTTGAGATTCCAATGCTGCACTGGCCAGAATATCTGGAGAATGCATTTCCAAGCATATGTCGGGCAGTTGGACAGCTGCCAGTGCAGCACCAAGCTAGACTGGCAAACATATGGGCAGGTTTTGGTGCTGACAGACTGCGGGAGATGGTCAACTCATTGCAACAGCTGATCACAGTGCAGGTGAGCAGGATTTTGAGTAAAAAATTGTATTAATGTATAACGTGTTTCTTTTACTGTCTAGCAAAAATGCCAGTGTCCTACCTAGTTGTAGTGAGTTTTGAATTAGTGGCTAGAATTATACCAGAAATTTCAATTTAACTAATCTGAAATAAAACTGTTATTTTTACTTTTAAATATTCACTTATTAATTATTACCAGGATGTTAAGATGGTAAATCAATGATTAAAAATTATGGCAAGAAAAGTATGCTGTATTTTGGCATTTTTATTTGTAATTTTTATCCTATAAGCTCAAGAAGCCAAAAGCGCTCAGCAAAGCCTATTTAAAGATAATTATTATTTTACCTAATTTTCCATTTTGCTTTGACTGTTAAGAATTGTTTGCCTCCTTAAATGATATTGAGCTTTGTCTCCTCTGCTGCACAATGTACCAACATTATTGGGTGTTGATTGTGTGTGGTAGGTGGGGCAAAACTTTTGTTATTTTAAGTTGTTTGAGAACCTTGCTTTGATCCATAAGCCAACACCTAGTGTTGGTCTCACTGTAGTGTTCTTCCTTTTGATCCTCAGGTCATCAATAATGAATTAAGTTGGTCTGCAACAAGGCGGCCCGGTGACATCCCAGCTATCACTGGAGCTACTCGAGTTCTAAAAATTATTTACTATGCCAGCATGCTTGGAGGAAAAATGGATCCTCCTGAACTTATTAAGGAAGAGAAACGTCTATCTGAAGCAGACTCTCTACAGGAACACATGCAGGGAGCGTTCGGTTTTGAGATCAAAGACTCCACACCTCCAAAAGAGGACCCTCTTGGTCAAAAGCTGGGGGTACAGGTCATTCATTGTAGAGAACCTCTTGTTCCATGGGAAGATTTTGTCAATGAGCCTTTAAATGACAATCTTGAGCTTGGTGATGACTATACAAACTATCGTCTTGAATCAGAAAATAAATTCTCCTTTGTGCCCTACTATTTCATCCTCACAACAGCCTCAAAGCACACAAGTATGTACTATGACAACAGAATACGTATGTTGCATGAAAGAAGAGCAGCATTTGTACAAACATTGGTACATGGGGGTCCTCCAAATCCTTTCCTGAGGGTGCGTGTTCGTAGGGATCACATTGTGGATGATGCTCTTGTAAATGTAAGTAGTGTTTTTTTCCTAAATTGGGGTCAAATAAGGTTAGGGTACATTTTGAGCATGAAATGCTGCCTCAAGAAAGTTTTCTGTTTTACATACTAATGTCCTGATATCCGCTATTGGAGGAAGAAATATATCACTATGATCAGTTTGATGGCTTTAAGTTAAACTGAAAACAGGCTCAACAAACAAGTCATTTGGTTCAAAGCAAACTTAAGATTTTGTGTCTGAAATCGTTATTAGATCAAATAGTATTACATCTTGTGTGGACAGTTTGCCTAAAACACAAGCAGTTTCTGATTTTACAGAACTTGTGCCAAGTTCAAAGTTACAGTCTTCAGCATTTTTATTCTTTTATTTTCTTCAAGTTTGGTATATATATATGCTGCTTGCACTCCTGTGCATGTAAATTATGTCAGTTTTTAAAATCAAAGGCAAATTTTTCTTTTTTTTTTTTATGTATCTGGTATATAATCCTTCGTAGTAAATTTTTTACTCACTTTTAGAAACAACTTATAAAAGCACTTTCCTTTTTTAGTTTAGTGCAAAATGTAAATCAGAAAACAATTTTAAAAGGTTTAACTGTGAAAATTATGACATCTGTGGTAAGATGTGTCTAGTTCTCTGGAAGATGTGTTTCCGATGTATGCTGGGCACCTCTTTTATGAATGATTAAAGGGTTAATTTTACTCCCTGAGCAGACAAGTACTTAGCCCTGAGATGTGCTGAAGTCCTTCCCTTACCAGGAATGAATAGCAGTTCTGTGTTTGACTCCCTGCTTGAAAACTAAGCTCTGTATACACAGATCGTGATACTCTGTCTAGATTCAACATATATTTCAGTTCTAACTTCATTTTGTCAAAAACAGGTAGTTTCAGTAATCATACGTACAACATTGACACAGTTCTAGGCTAAATGTAACAAAATCGTATAAAATAAAGGTGGAAAGTGTCTAGTAGGTTTATGGGGAAGATGGAAGGGGTGGGGTATAGGGACTACTTTAGCTTGTCTATGAGTTCAAGTTTTGTCAAAATCTCTTACGTTTATCAGGCCGAATCAGATTGTTTGCAAAGGGATACAGAATAGACTCCTGACATAGATTGGAAACCTGTAGTTAAAACCCTTTTTACTCAAATTTCTGCTTTAGGTGAACAGAAAATTCATTTCTAATTTTTTCAAATTTCCTCTCTATCAATCCTATTTACAATTGATTTAATAAGTGAATAGAAAATATAGTTGAAAAAAGGTTTTACATATTATAAACTTAATTTCAACAAGATGAGTTTTGACATACACAGATTGTTTAAAATCTATTTTGTTATTGTTATAGACTCATCTGATTAGGCGCACAGTGTGCTTTTGAAACTTTATATTTGATGTCCTTTTCTTTCAGTTGGAGATGATTGCCATGGAGTACCCAAGTGATCTTCGAAAGCAATTGTTTGTTGAATTTGAAGGAGAGCAAGGCTTAGATGAGGGTGGTGTTTCAAAAGAGTTTTTCCAACTCATTGTAGAGGAGCTGTTCAATCCTGACATTGGTGAGCCTTTTTATTATTATTAAATTCTAGTCTTGATTTTTCCAACATCACAGGAATTGGGAAAAAAATTTGAATGATTCAAATTTCAATTCATCAGCATATATATTACAATATATCTATCCATTTAAGAATTTTACTCTCTTTAAAAGTAGACAAGATGTTAACAGTACAACTTTCTGTCCCTTGTCAGTCAAACTTTATACCTATTATTTAAGAGATTCCGTGTTTAAAAGATTTTTAATTTGGACCTGTGAATGTCATAAATAATTTCTCTAAAAAAAGATGAAAACTTGAATTTCTCTTGTTGGTTATTGCACACAGGGTTATTGCTGTGTATTTTAAGTTCTGTGTGCAATGAGTCAAAATGATACATAGACTTGAAAGAGGTTGGCTGATAGCACCTGACATTGTCTTTTTATTATTTTGCCTCTTTCCTTCTTTCCTGCTGCAAGTTAAGACTATATATATTAAATTATTATTGATAGATCACCAAAAATAAACAATTCTTTTGCTCATAATTTAAATCTATATTTATATTTTTTATTTTAATTTACTGTGCCAAAATAGGTGAAAGGAGCAGATTTTATGTGTTTTATTTTAGGTTCACTTATGTAACTGGTAGCAGATTTCTAATGTTGATGAATTTCTCTATCGCTCTTCAATTCAGGTATGTTTACCTACAATGAACAATCCCATCATTTCTGGTTCAACTCAATGTCGTTTGAGAATGATGCCCAGTTCACCCTCATTGGTATTCTGCTGGGTTTGGCTATCTACAACAGCTGTATACTTGACATACACTTCCCCATGGTTGTATACCGCAAACTCATGGGCAAGAAAGGAACTTTTAAGGACCTCTTCGATGTAGATCCGGTATGGAAATAAATTATGCATTGGGTATTTTATTTTTATACCAGTTGTAATATCAGATATCAGAAACATAAACTTAAATAGAAAATTGCCTTTTAAAAGCAGAGATTTTTCTTCTATTTCAAATCAACAAATACAATAATATACCAGTAATTAGGGATTATGAAATTGTTACTGTGAAATATTTTTAAGTTTAGAAGCTTAGAAAATATGCATCGTAAAAAATACCAATCTTTAATGAGAAAATTTAGCATCTGACTGGTTTGGAAAGATTGCAGACAAATAGGGCTCCACTAAATCAAAAGGCAGAGTATGATCATAAATGAATTCGATTTGTGCAATAGTACTATACAACTTTTGCCTTTTGGGTTTAGAAACAAATTTTTAAGTTTTAATTAAATTGAAGTTCTTAACTTAAATGCATGAAACTAGTGTACATAAATTACTGATGAACAGCTTTAAAACAAGCTCTGTTAGTCTAACTCAGCAAGAATCTGTTCACAACTCCTTTACATTGATCTGACCATTGTTTTACCGTGGGCAATGGATTAAATAAACCCGTAAGTGAGGAAATTTTCTTTTGTCCTACTGTGGCCTTTGGATCATGAATGCTTCTTGGGTCGCTAGATCAAGTAAAGTCATACTTAATGCAAGTGTCAGAAAACAAGGAGTAGTGTCCTCATTCTTGGCACTCAGCATAGAAATGTAGTTTGTCAATGCTTTCCTCAAGGCCTTTAATTTACCTTTGCCAAGTCTAAAGTGACCTAACAACCGAATTAGTGCTGGGTAAGCAAAAAAGGGAGTAAAAAAAATTTCCTGACTTTGTATTTAATGGCTAATTCAAGTATAGTGGTGAGTTGCCTTGCAGATTGAGCCACTGCTCACCCTTGTTGCTAGATAAGTATTGTGATTGTTATGATTTTTATGCTTTTTTAGCATTCGCATAAAAGCAAAGAAAAAACATATATTTATGATCCATTTCACTCATTCTTTATACTCAGTGTTTATACATATGTTTGTCAAGAATTGGGGAAATTATTGTGGATACAACATGTAATTATATTAACACATAAGCAATAGTGTGGATATATCTTATTTTAGCTTTTCCTTAGAGGCGTACGTACAATATATGTCTCGCATTCTGTCCAAATGAGTTGTAAGTCGTAAGGCCTAGTTTTGAGATATAGGCTTTCAAAGTTTAGTGAGTGGTTAGAAGTCAATTTTTTTTATTTCAGATATTGATGGTAAAACCATTACTCAACAATTTTCACACCTGATTACTGTTGAATTTCATGTTTTATGTGTTCAATTTTAATTGCTATTTTTGCTAAGGCCTCTACACCTGTATAGTTCAAATTTCCAATGCAATTTTCTCCCCTTTCTGAAATTTCACTAGTCCTAACTCTACCATTTTTTAACGACTATAACTTCATACAGAATTATGGTACAAAGCTTTTCTCTTTGTCGTATTTGAAAGAAGACAAAACAAGCTTTTCTGTGATACCAATATCTTACTACCTTCCAAATTCGACTTAAGACTCATTTTGACTGGTTGCAAGACATAGAGTCAGGAGCCCAACTGTGGCCACTAGACATAACTTGATATCATAGTTGTAGCTAGATCATTTCTGATTGGTCGCCCGGGCCCGCGGATATGGAAATGCTCCTTCATTCATGTTGCGCTGACTTGCTATTAAATATTGTGAACAAGATTACCCTAATGCGGCCACTTGCCCTGAGCGCAGCCAGACATATGCCCCCAGTGTGGCCAGGTGTGTTGGCAAAGCTTATGATAGCATCAGATAAAGGTTCAAGTTGTAAAGTTCAACACTTCAATAATCTAGGTTTAGATATAAATTACACATTTGCGAAGGAAAGCTGCAGGCCTCAAAATCACACAGCTCACAAACTGGCCGTGCTTGGTCACTCTACTGTAGCTGGAATTTCATGAAGGGAAGTTTTAAACTGTTCAAAGATCCTTGACATTTTGAACCCAAGCAACTCTACTGATAGATTTGTAGAATGCATGTGGCATACACATTAGCAAAGGGAAGCTACTCAGACACACTGGGGGCCTCTAAAGTAATCATAATCATAGTTCTAAAAACAGGCTGCGGCTTGGTCTATCTACTCTGTTTGGATTGGAATTGGAAATTCGTTATCACAGATTTGGAAGTCAAAAGGTCAAACTCAAAGGCAAAAGTCACAGAATTTTCTTCAAATTGTGACTCTTACAGGGGTGAATATATATGAACAGTAATTTATTTCGTTCTTGCCCATTTACTTTTTCCTATATGCCTCATCTAAATCCTTTTATTTGAAAACACCATTAAATGCAATGAAACTCTTTTTCTCCATTCAGACGCTTATGAACAGTCTTTCAGAAATACTTGAGTATGAAGGCAAGGACTTCAAGGAAGTGTTTGAAATGACATTCCGAATTGGCTATAAGGATGTCTTTGGTAACAATCTCACATATGACCTCAAAGAGGGAGGAGAAAACATCTCTGTTACACAGGAAAACAAATTGGTGGGTCTGAGTCATATTCAAAATTTTATCATATATGCTTGTTATTTTGGTTTTTATAAACATTTTCTGTCTCATTTAACTGCAATACAATTAAGTGTAATAATTTTTTTCTTCAGGCTGAAGTTTCATTCGAAACATATGTTTTGTACCTTCTTTAACTTTGGGCTGCATCTATTACTATCTTTTTAATGTAAAGATTTTCTGTTGTCTACAGGAGTTTGTTGACTTGTATGCAGATTATTTACTGAACAAGTCAATTGAGCAGCAGTTTCGTGCCTTTAAGAGAGGTTTCCTAATGGTAACATCAGAGTCGCCTCTAAGGCAGCTGTTTCGACCTGAGGAGATAGAGGTGCTTGTCTGTGGAAGCAAGGTACTTTTGCTCTTTTTTCCCCTTCTTCTTCTCCTATGTTTCCCTCGTCTGGTCATCCTTCTTTTCTTGATTTTTTTTGCTTGCTTTGTCGGAAATTTTTTTTACTTATATTCCATTTCTTTTTGTCGTTTTTAAGTGTACATAATTTCTTATTTGCTTATCTATTTTTGGTCTCTGTATTTTACAAATTAGCTTTTTTTTTTCTTTTTAGACAGACTGAGGGTGAATATCAAGATAGTTTGTGATTTTCTATCAAAGGCTTATCACATTTATATGTAAGACCAGAGTGGCATCATTCATTCAATTCAAACTGTGATATATCTATTTGAAGAAGGCATTCTTGTGATTTATAGTATGAACTGAAATTTGTAAAAGCAGAATTCTTTTAAAACAGCTGCAGTGATATTTAACCTTTAGCTTACACCACAAATATAGTTCTAGGTAGTCTTTAATTGCGAACACTTTTACAAAGGTTAAGTGAACTTTGAATTCTTATTACAACATAGAAAAAAATTACAGAACATGCCACATATGAAGGAGTGGTGGCAAGGCTTATAATACAACAATAGAATATATTTTGTCTCTGTTTAAAAGAATCTCATCCCATTACCCTTTTTTTCTATATTCTAAGGTATTTGACTTTCAAGCCCTTGAAAAGGCTACGACTTATGATGGTGGTTTTACAGAGGAGTCTCAAACTATACGGTGGGTGTAAGAATTGTTTTTCACCAAATGGTCAGGGCCCCTACACTTTGAAAGGAAGATTCTTTGTAGTAAATAATGGCACATTTACTTTTGTTCGAGGGATTGTTTTCTGCAGAGACCTGGGTTAGTTATCTGATGTTAGATCACTTTCCATTGTCTTTATTTTTTAAACTTGTAAACACCCCAGCTAAAAGTGTGAAATTTTACAGGTCATTTTTTTTTATTTGAAAATAGAAGTATTTCAAAAAATTAGGATCTTTGTAAATTTGGAGATGCATGCAAAAAGATTGTTTTTTTTTCTTAATTATCATTCCTATGTTTTACTGTTTAATATGTAAAGAAACATTAATATGTGATATGCAATTGTAAAAATAAATTTCCTATAGGATGGATAAAAATGTATCTTATCTATCTTCATTTGGAGATGCATGCAAATAATCTTTTCTGTTAGTTTTTAACAATAATCTTGTAATGTGTTTACTTTAGTGGCAATATGCATGCTGTCTTGGGTGTATATTTTTAGATTATAAATAAAGTTTTATAGTTATTAATCTTTTTTTTTAATTGAAAGAGCAGTATTATCCTAATTTAGCTTTGAATGACTTGATTTACAGGTGTCCAAAATCCTCTCAGTGTTAAAAAATTTAAAGTTAAAATGCAATATTGGTGTTTCCCTAGTTTATCTGAAATACTTAAAAATAACTGTTTCAAAGCATGTCAGTAATATTACAGGCAAATTATATGAGTGATAGCAAATTAGTAAGAGTGGAAATGTCAGCTTGATTCAGGCTGAAGAATTTACTAAGGGTTACACACACAGTTGTTTGAGGCTTTTGTCTCGTCTTTTTATTTCAGTCATTTCTGGTCTGTGGTGCATGCCTTGCCAGAGGAAGAGAAACGCAAGCTGCTGCAGTTCACTACAGGCACAGACCGAGTCCCTGTTGGAGGCCTGTCCAAGCTGAAGATGATAGTGGCCAGGAATGGGCCCGATTCTGACAGGTCTGTGTAAAAATCAGGGCACATAGAGAGGCTTTAGTTGGAAGAAAGCAAATTCATGTGTGGCATGTTAAAGACTAATTTTAGCAATTGCCTTTTGTCAGGATACTGTTTATTGGCACAATCGTTTTGAAAAGTCAACACTCCTGAAAGAGATGTTAGTAATTTAGTGACTTTGAAAGGTTTATCAATGCAATGAATAAAATTTTTGTTCACAAAGTTTTAAGTATTTATCTTTCTGTTTTTGATTTGCTGGCACATTTTTCTGTCAAAGTTTGAACAAATGTTTGATATTTTTTTTGTGTTTGTATCCTCAGATTGCCAACATCTCACACGTGCTTCAATGTACTGCTGCTGCCTGAGTACTCTGATGAGGACAAACTCAGAGACCGCTTGCTCAAGGCCATTAATTATTCCAAAGGCTTCGGCATGCTGTGATCTTTTGAATTCCCCATGACTGTTTGCCTCCTGCCCTTTTTGTTATATATGAACCTTTGTAAATTTTTTAATAATCTTTTGATGCATTATGAATTTTATGTGTAGAAATCATGGTACAAAAAATGGCTGAGCATTGTGAACTGGAGGCATGTCTAAAAGTAATGAGTTTATTTCGGTTAACCAAAATGCCTGTTAGCAAGAGCAGTCAACTCTGCTTAAATCGATATTTTAAAGAGACATCACCAATTACATCAACTTTGGTCAAACGTTGAGGTATGTGCA
>BMAT01008472.1:187340-205181 GCA_019649035.1 Elysia marginata | reverse complement strand
TCTCTCTCTCTCTCTCGTATTTCAAACTTGCCCACAAAGTATACAAATGTAGTCATTGATATACAATGCTTAAAAAAATTCATTAAACTCATCTAAATAAATTAATTTTCAGAAGCTAGGAAAAAGATGTGTTTTCAAATTAGAGTTAAAAGATAGTAGCGTCTTTGCATTTCGAAAAGGAGACGAAAGATTATTCAATATATCTGCTCTTTAATAAGAAAGGGGTCTTTGGCCAAAACTCTACAGGTTGAATTCAGGTTTATAAAGTATGTTTTTCGAAAAAGATCTTAAATTTCTTGTAGGGACATGCGGTTTGGTTGGATCTTTCAAACAGCCCGAAAATTGCTGATCTATATGGCACTAATAGGCAAGGGATGCGATTTGGTAAAGTATGCGTGATGCACTTGTCATCTTGATGACCTTAAAGATTTTCCTTTTTTTTTTTTGGTTTAATGGGTTTGATTCGTCCTTAATTATCTCTTTAGCTTTTTTAATAGTTCACTCTTTTGTAAATGCTTTCAACTTTTACTACTTGTTCTCCAACGAGGTTTCCTGCTCTATTGATTATTTTGTTGATTGTCTGTTCATCTGACGATGCTATCATTCCTGTCCAACAGCTCATTCCAAGAAATATTAAACTTTCAATTATTTCTCAGTAGAAATTCGTCAAGGTACATTTGCTTAAATCAAGTGGGTTTCATTTTTGAAGTAAAACATTTTATGTGTGTTTTCTCTGCAAGTTTGTTAATGTTTGGGTGCCAATTTAGTTTCTCTTTATTAAATTCTAGATATTTGTAGCTGTTCATTGCATATATGAGCTCTCCGTGAATATACATGTATAGAGGGTTTGCAAATATTGTTTCTTTTCTAACTTCAAAAACAATTTCCTCGGTCTTTTTGACATTTAGAAAAAGATAATTGTCAGTACCTTACATAACTTTCCATTTCAACATGGACCAAAGCATTTTATTTTAAGGCAGATGGTGATTTTAAAAAATTGTACCGTTCATGTCTACGCTTCACAGAAAAATCTTTTTGAAAATTTAAAATATTTGTATAAGGGATATGAATCACCTTTTAGAATTGACAAAAAATTTTTCTGACTTTTAATGTAGTATAATAATCCAAGGTTATGGAACGGTTTCTGGGGTTTTTTTTTTCAGATTGTTTGCAGTGTTCATCGCTCCATTGGGTAAATCAGGCGATACTGTTCTTATAGCTTTCTTTGTATACTGCTCTGATTAGCCCAAGTATACTAACGTCATTAGCAAATTTAACTGAGTACTATCCCCGTCTTTAAGTCGACAGAAGTTAGTATAAGCTGTAAATAAAAAAGGAGATATGACTGCTCCTTGAGGGGCACCTGTATTGGTAACAGTTAGGTTCTATTACCAATAGGACTACTTATTTTCCTGTCATAAGTTGATCTACTGTGGTTTTTCACTGGAAGTCAATACCCAGGCTATGATATTTTGTGTACATTTATCTGGTTGAGTTTTAAAAATGCAATGTGTGGCTAAAATTTTTTTAACCGCTGAAGAGAAGTCTGTAAAAAGTATCCTACAGTAGTTTTTTTGGAAAACGAAGGTGCCTGTAGACATTTTGTAGTAGTGCGAAAATAGCTTCGTCTAGACTTCTCTTTTCTTTGTATGCAAATTGAATTTGATCTTGAAAAAGAAATTAATACTTTTAATACCTTTTAATACAATTTTTTTCTAAAAATGCGTTAAAGTCACAGGTCTTAGGTCGTTGAGTTTCTTCACAGGTGTTCTTTTTAGAATTGGTATGATATCTGAGGGTTTCCATATCTTTGGTAAACAATGCTCTTTGAGGCTCGAGTTAAACATTAATGCAAAATTTGCGCATAACTTTTTCGCACAGTATTTCAGCACATAGGCGGAAAGAGCATCTGGGCCACACGATTTCCTAAGTTCGATACATCTAAATTCATGCTCGACCTCTTTTTCACACAATGTAAAACAGTCAATATCGCGTTCTTGAACGTATTTTCTGCTTCATTTATAAAACTCTAAACATCGAATCCACCATAACACTTGTTCAAACCATTTGCATATTGACTAGCATCCCCGTCCGCATCGATGTCAACTTTTTTACTCCTGCACCTTAACATCGCTTTCATTCCCTTTCAAGCAGCCGTAGTATTGGTTCTTATGTTGCGCCCTACTTGCTCCTTGTAATTGTTCTTACAATCTTTGACTATAGTTTTAATGTCCTTGCTTGTTTTTGTTTCTTTAGCCCCTTTGTATTCCCAGAACGAAAGGCCTTGTTCTTGCAGCCCACCGCGTCTTCCAGTCCGCGAGTAATCATGCACAACACACACACACACCAGTCCAGTTGACTTTTCTTTCAACATTTGATTCAATTGTTCGCATTGACTTGTAAAATCCAATGCGTCGAATCTTTAAAAAAGTGCAAAAGTACACATCCATGTTTGTACGCTTATACAGTTACACTTACAGGCTTTCTATCATCTGCGATCGCCATGGCTTTCTATGTGCTCAATATAAACGACCAAAATATTAAGCACATGGACTATTAATATATTTTGTTCATAGCGACTTGGTAAACCATATCATCTTATGGATGAAATTTGAAATTGTGGAAACAAATGCATGTCCAACTAATGTCAGAGAGGCAGAAAAATTCGAGTCTTTCTTTTCAAAGACAGACGGAGAGAGGCAGGAAGAGAAACTTCGAGAGAGGCAGAGGGAGAGAGAAAGGCTTGTGAGAGTGACAAAGAGTGGGGCAGAGAGATTAGACTGAGACAGAGAGGGAAAGACAGACAGAGAGGCAGAGAGACACTGATATGAAGACTGAAAGAGACGGAGAGGAGAAACAAAGAGAAATGGACAGATAGAGATAGAGGTAGAGTGAGAGACTGAGGCAGAGAAAAAAACGAGACAAAGATGGAGAGATAGGCAGAAATGTGGACAGATAGACAAAAAGAGACAGAGGGAAGGCATAGGAGATCAGAGCGAGATAGTGACTGATAAAGAGGCAGTCGGAGAGACACTGAGAAAGACACAGAGAGACATACATACACAGAGAGAGAGAGGCAGACAGATATGCAGACAAAGGTAGACAAAGATAGAGGAAGAGACTGATAGACACTGAGAGAAAGGGGCATAGAGGAAAGACCGAGACAGAGATGGAGAGGCAGACAGAGAGACAGGGAGAGACGGAGAGAAGTTAGAGAGAAGATCTTAGTAATCAACAAGAACTATAATATATAAGGCTTGAAAAACGATGAGTCTAATCGTTTACCGGCGTCTGGATCACTACAGAGACAAGAAATATTTTAAAATCATTTATCATAGTTAAACTGTCTGGCATGGGCGACTCCGTTGTACTAAAATACTCACCGAGAGCTAGGCACATGGAAGTCTTCAAAGAAGACCCCCCCCCNNCATGCCATTGCATGACGAATGTTTCGGCCCTTAACTTCTGACACTATGGAGGTTAAATCACATCTAGTTCATTGTTCACTACTAGTACTACCTTACTTTTTTATCCTTCTTGTCTGCTTTGGAAATTGAATCCAGAAAGTAGATGCACGCACCAGTATGGCTTACAAATCCGACGTCTAACGACAAAAGCCATTAATGAGTGCCTATGATGTGAGAAATTTGACAAAGTCATACGCCAAGTATTTTGTTAAGCTTTTTGCTATGGCCGAGAAGAAGATTTTACCTTTCTTATTTAGCAAGGATATTGGGCGAACTAGTTTATTTCTTAAAAAATCTTCTATTTCGGAATATAATTTATACGCCTACTGCACTTATATACTTTTTGCTGACCTTGATGTTATGCTATGCGCATCGGAGGATTTGATCTAGAAAATTGCGACATGTAGGCCCTACCGCACAGTAGGTAATGGTTCTCACTTCATTTACTTCTGATATGATTACATGTAATTTTATTGTAAGCTTGGAAGTTCATTGTTGAGCTTTAATCCCGAGGCATTTGTCTGTACAAGTAACGGCTTTTCTAGTTCTAGAGGACCCTCTCAGTTGCCGTCTAATAAATTATGTCTTCTTCAAATGAGCTACCAAACAGTCGGACTCTATTCAATGAAAGAACTGCGTTGCGAGTTGGAATGGGTCCCCGAGGAATCGTTCTGGTTATTCCCTTTTTGACTGCGTTTCTTATTTATGGATTCGGCTTTGTTCAGTACTGGATGCCTTTCTTTTAAGTGTTGCCATATTTCCAGAATACCATTCATTTCTTTGTTACTTATTTATTTCACCTGTCTCTTCTTGTTTCTCTTTTTCTTGCGCAAAGTATTTGTCTCCTCGCAACATCTACTTCTTGTGGGTGGACTTTTTTGGCTTGGTATTGTTCAGTTTTAAAAGTGTCAAGACAAGATAAGTGAGCTTATTTTCAGGATATTTGTGGCTGCCAAGATACTTCCATTGCCTCTCTGTGGTTTTGAACATTATTTTTCCGCCGTCTTACCTGCCACAGCTGCAGAGTGACGCTATTGAGACGAAATATTTAGAGGCCCTGTCTTAATCCTGAGGATTTTCATTTATCTTTAAGATGCAAATTCCTTTTCGCATAAATTATTTACACAGAGTAGTCCGTTTCCAAATTGTTATTCTGTGTCCTTAATCTCGTAAGTTCTTTTGGTGGTTCCGGTCAACATGGAGTTATCGCCTATTGATACACCTCTCTCCCTCTGTAACAAGTGTAAGGGGATCCTGGGAGCATATATACATGTATCTCTTCTATCGGTTTCGTGGCAAGAAAAGAATTAGCAATTGACAAAATATAGAATAGAGGACAATAACTTTACCAGAGCTTCTCAACATGGTGCTAATAGAAAATAATGAGTTCACTTTGTAACTAGTTGTTATGATATGACAAGGATGTACCGGTTAGTTAAGATAAACATAGGCAAAAACATAGCTTTTCAATGTTAGAATAAATACTGCAGGCAGGCAGCGACTGCACAATCTAATGATTAAAAGATATTAAAGATGCGGAGGTAGCAGTAGAGAGAATTAGGTTTTAAGTGGAAATGCTCAAAATGTCTGCCTTTAACATTTTTCGAACCTTCGACTTTTACATGTAGTAGCTTCGGCACCCACTGCCTTGCCACTTCGAGAAACGTCGCTTGTAGTTATACCATGTCGCCACTGCTCTCCTTGTAAAAAAGTTTCATGGCGAAGGTAATTGCTTAGTTTCTCTAACCCCTCTATTTCATACCTTTCATATCTTTCAAGCTTTTCAAGGCCTTCTGTTAAATCCTACAACGAAATGATTCAACTATTTTGTTTGAATCTATGAACACGATCTAAAATTGACTAATGATAACCAGTCATGACGATCGTCAAAGAAAACATGCTTTCAGTGCGACGGTCATAGTCTATCGCCCAACTCTTATCTCATTTCCCAGCAAGGACTCTAGTCTGTGCGTATCTTTCGGTATTAACTTTTAGTTACATGTATATACCGGTCTTGTTATCCCTACCTTTAAAAAAAATTGTTTTTCTGTTGCTCTAAATGAGGAATTAGAGGTGGGGGTGTTCAGCAGTTTACTGACAATAATCTGGTTACAGCACGCTCGAGCAGCAGTGTGTTTCTGAAAACAAGTTCATACATGTTTTTATGCTCGGTTTGTCCCGTTGGCCTACTCCGTTTTTTTCCGCAGTTTTGTAAATTTCACCGTTGCGTGACAGTACTGACACAGCAGTGCTGGTGGAGTTGTCTGGAACCGAATATATTATATGTTCATGCAGGATTTGATGATCATGATTAAAGACGCCATAAATGTCATTTTTGCGTATCACTATTTTATTTGTTCTTAATCATACCGGTGAAAGCTAGGTGTTCTCAACCCAGTGACAGTAAATACAGTTTGTAATTATGTTACCCTGAAACTGTAAATACAAGATCAGCATCTTTGAGTTTGAGAGCTGACTCAAAATACCCTCTCTACCAAAAAATATTCTCACCAATCTTCTGATAATCCACCTCCTTGTTTCTTATTTCTTCTGATTTTGTTTTGTTTATTTCAAGCATTCGCACTTACAACATACTTCTAGGTCTTTATTATCTTTAGGGTAGACGTTTTAAAGTTTCATTTTTACACATTTAGTGTCTTTTAACCATTGTCACTCCTCTTCGCATTTCAGCATGCATGTACAATCTCATGTTAGATGGAACATGTATTGGGTAGTCGAGATGTTTTTAAAGCTAAACAGTTCAATGCTTTCTCCTTTGCTAACAAGATCGCATGTGGGATTTAATTTTGCACATCTCTTTGAGATGACAATGCGTGACAGGCCAACTATTTCATTCTCTTAACAGTATATCAAATTTTTTGGAGTTACCTTTAAGATTTGGTCATTAGAACTGTTTAAGAAGTAAGTTTATGACTATGAGCCCAAAATTGTTCTCAAAAGAATCAGTAAAGGGGCAAATCATTCTATAAACTATGAATAAACTTGTGAATAAAAAACACATTGTTAAATTTAAAAGACATCTTAGTAATAAGAAACTCTACAATTTCGTTGCAAAAAAAAATTGATATAACAGTAATGCCAATGCCTTTATTTAGAACCATTTAATGAACATTGCTCAGTGTAAAAATTAACAAAACAACAACAAAATAAAAACACACAAACCCGTAGTGCACCTCTATTTTACATCAGATAAGCCAATGCCAGAGTTTGGAGCAGAGGTGGTCTACAGATAAACAGAAAAGGAAGAAGAGCAAGAAGAAGAGGAGGAGAATGAGAAGAAAGAGGAAGCATAGTTGGCTGTGTTCATATTAAAAACACAAAACAATACTTATATTTGACATCATAATGTTTATTTCTCAATAAACAACACAATTAAAAGAGAACATTGTCATTTTGATGATAAAGTAAAAACGTAATTTCTTTTCCCAAACAAAAATACACATAAGTCAATGTACAAAATTTGCTCCTTTCCTTTGACACAGTTAATCAATCTAAGCACAGCTAGAACAAGTACCGCAGTTACAAAAGTTTTATCTAACTTTCAACATGCTTCATAAAATGAGACCTAAATTAATTTACTTGGGTTGCTAAAATGAATGGAAAAGTCAAGCTAAGGTTTTAGGCGCTCATGAATTTTACGAAGGATTTGGAGCACAACATTTTTTTTAAAATCCGAACTCAGCCCTGTAAAAAAAATTCCAATAAGACATAACCCTACATGATAATTATTTTCTAAAAATCGTATATTAAGTGTAAAAATCTTTTTACTAGGTACGAATGACTTTCTTTCACATTGCCAAAGTTATACTTAGGGTAATCAAAATACATAAAGAGAAAGAAAAAGTTTCTCAAATTAAAAAACAAATACGATTATAAATGTATGTTTGACCACAAATACACATCTTTTTTGTGGTAAAACACACCACTACAACATGAAAAAATGGTGATTTTGTTTAAGATAAGAATAAAAAGAAATTTCTCCGTGAAATATAAGTTAAACGCATAAATATTTAACTAGAAAAAAAAAACCCCAGCAAGTCATTCAGTTTTCAGTTGGCTTTTAACTCACCTTCTTGAAATATATGTATATAACTACAAGGAAAAGCACAAACGCAGAACAATTCTGACTTTCCCCTTATAAATTCGAGAACAAACATACTGACTCCTTCGACTGCAAATATAAGACAAGCCAAGAAAAAAAAACCTGGCAAAGACCTAAAGTAATAGAGGAGAAACAACACAGTAAGCGTAATACTTTGATTTTCAAATAATTAATCCAGCAATAAATTGGAACTACATGAGCAATAAGCAACCAATAAGTTGAAAGTATTTTGAAAAAAAAAAAACCCAACAAAACAAGAAAAAAAAAAGAGCAGGGACAAAACAACAGTTTTGTTGTTTTTAAGGCACAACGTTTGAAGCGAAATTTTGTTGGAAATATAACTTTCTAGACCTTGCTTTACTAAGTAAACTGAGGTAATGAAAAGAGAAAGTCAGTGTTACACAGAAATTTCACGGACAAGTTTGGACTTATCTGCCAAAGTAGAAAAAAAAAATAAACACGAAAAACATCAGGTCAAATAAATTTTTGGAAGGCAAAGCGTTTGCAAAGGGCAGATCTATAACAATTCACTCAATAATCTGTGAACCATTGGCAACTTTATCCCAATAACATTATTAAATACAAGTGCAAAGATATGGTTGGGACAGGACAAAGCCATAAATATATATATATACATTTTGTTGATGAGGTTCAATGTACATTCAGTATCAGATAAAACTCATGACACCAATCATGCTGTCTTTATACCATATATCTACATTCACATTGCTTTCCAGGAACTTCAAAAGCAACAGACCAATTCCCAGAAACAACTTGACGAAAGCTGACCAAAGCTACACATGCCTGAGGTGGGAAGAGAGTAATACACACATATTCTTCAATTTCAAAATTGCACAGACAACTGGACATTAGGTCTTAATTTCAGTAGCAAAGTCAAAGGCGTTGAGCAGACATCTGTCTCTGGTCAAGACTTGGATTATTTGGCACAATAGTAATATGAAGGCTTTAGTTGAAATATTTCTTTTTACAATTTATGTGCAAAACTAAAGGCTAAATTGAACAACTCATATAAAGTTATACAGCTACTGCTTCTGGGCTAGCCAAGTTCACAAGCACATTATGGTAAAGGCTTTGCAGACTATATAAATTTGTAGACGTCCTACTTAACACAAATCATACAGTCTTAATCCAATGCTTGCTATTTAAAGCAAAGACAAAAATGTCAACAGAAGGTTTTGAACACCAACAGGCACTTTATCACAACAAACCGGCAAGTGAGATAGTTAATGTTAATGACTGTGAGATTACCTACATAGAAAACTTATGTTCTATTCACACGACTTTATTGTTGACAAAATGTACATGACATCAAAGCATTATTAAAAAAAGACTCTTGATATGCACATCTTAATGAATGAAAAAGCATGCAACTCTGGGCCCTTCTTTAAAAAGGGGGTCAGGGGAAAAGAGAAGTAGAAAGCAACTCTGAAGAAAATTTGGAAAGACTGCCTAAGGCCTTTGTTTTAAATTTCATCAAGAAACAACATGCAACAGCTTTGATAATGCAATGCATGTGAGAATGTTCAATAAAAGATATACAATTCGCCACAAATATGATATTTCTTTTTACATACAGCAAGATTTTACACCGCTAATCATTTCATCTCTGTACACATTATACCTACAAATTACAGCCTTATCATGAGCCAAGATGTTTGAATAAAAGAGTAAGAGGGAGAAAGAAGATAGTAAAAGAAACAAGAGAAAAAAGGAGAAAGAAGATGTTGATTAAAAAAATAATACTGCTAACTTAAAAAAAGAAAGAAAAAAAGAAAAAAAGAAATATGCTACTTTCTTCATGTTGAAAAATGATTCAGGAAGAGATAATTGTGACATCATTACTGAAACATGAACCAGTATTAAACAATAGTGCCAGACACGCAGATGCCAATATATCCATTTCCTTGATGCTGAAACCTAAAATATTGACATGGTATAGAAATCTCTAGACCCTGAATATTGATGGAAGAAAGGAGCGGAGAAACGTGAAAACGTCAGCATTCTTGAGGTGACGATAGTTCTCTGCCACCTTACAGTCTCCCTGGTCAACTTTCACCAATCAAGCAAGCCACCGTCTAAGCAGTAGAAAGACAGGAGCCAGTTTCCCCAGTCTTCTTTTCTATGGCACTACTAATTGAGATTAGCCGATGCCGATATGTTTTTTACTTTATTTCTTTGGTAGGGCCATTTCTTGACCGATGGGTGGTGAACGACAAATGCTGTTATCGAAACTTTGAAATCTCGATACATGTATATGCGATTGGTACGAGGGGGGATAAATTAAGACTTAAAATAATTAAAAAGGACGATAATTGCCCAATCCTACTTAGCATTGTCTTTATCCTTCGAAAGCTTTACGCAATATAGGTTCCTTTGATACGTTTATAGAAATTCCTGCTGAAATGTCGCACTCAAGTCTTATGAAATAATCTTTACAAAAGACATGAAATGTTCTTGTATAGTTCATAAATAAATGAAATAACTGAAAAATCCTGACCTTGAGATCTAAAAGATAAATGTCGTTTTGGCTTACAATCATAAACCCATAGGATTGATATGATTTGTTCAGGTATTTTAATTTCTTTCCTTCTTTTAAAACAACTAAAAACTCCAACCCTAGACACTTTTGGACTGCACTAACTAAAGGATGAGAGCAATGACACGTTAATAAAAAAAAGTGAAATATCATTCACAGAAATTTATGTATGAAGAGAAAGATGAAAACTAAACAGAGCTTCTCTGAAGTATCTATCTAAGAGGGAAAAAAATGAACACTTAGATTGGCATATTCAAAAAAGAACTTAAACTAGGCAAAAATGAGGCAAAATTCAGTTACAGCTATCTGCAGCTTTGACAAAGCTGGTGATCAAACTGATTCTCCTGGAGCTATTTACAGAGATATAAGATATCTAATGGAATGGTACTTACAAGTAAAGCAATGAAAATTTACATTACAGGCAATGGCTGGTAAAAAAAAAAAAAAGAAACATGATATGGAATTATTGTCATGTACAACTGAAAATTGTCAACACGTATACATATAAAATGGAATTCTTATGAAAAAAATATCAACAGCACCAACACCCTTTTTAAAAGATCTTTTAACCAAACACATAACAAGAAAAGATATTGTTTGAACTGCTAATCCTGACCTTCTAAAAGCTGCCTTAGCTAAGGGAAAAAAAGGAATAAAAAACAACCAACAATTTCATATTTGTGAGGGAAAATTAAAGATTAAGAAAACAACAGCTTTGAAACCAAACTACATGCTAGTCAATGATAAAACTATTTCTTTTTTCACTATTTCTAGACCAACACAACTACCAGGGATGCAAGCGGCCCATGCTCAAAAAGCAGGAAAATTTTACACTCTGTAGGTTCCCTGACTTTTGATAGACAAATTCAAAGAGATAGATACAACCCTGTACAAGTGCCCACACAGCTGTACAACTAAAAAGAAATTTTTGATTTTCTATGGCTCTTATAAATTGGGACGTTTTGTAAAACAATTAAGCCATAATTTTTTCAAATTTTCCTGCTGTTTTAGTTAAAAAAAAACTGTTAAAAAATCAGACCTCCTGCAAAAATCGGAAAAATTGCATGCCTGAACTATGCAATGGAGACCCCCTTATTATAAAAACATCAATATTATACACTTCAAAGAATTAATTACTTTTCATATATTATATATGCTAAAAATTAGCATTTATAGATAGAAAAAAATTGCCCCCCCCCCCTCTTTCCCCAACAAACTTGAATTAGCTTTTCGAAAATTACATCAGGCTGATTGAAGACAACAGTAACAAATTGTTAAATACTTCACTCTAAAGCCCAAGAAAAATAACTTCATTAAAATGTAACAAAATTCTATAACAAAACGAAAAAAAATGCAACAGAAACGATGCAAGGCCAAAGTTAAAGAGTCTTCATGCAAACTTTAGCATCAGACCTAAACTGAACCACAGGACATCATCAGTTCCAAAAACAAAGACCATAGATTCCTCACTCTTTCATTTGACTATTACCAATCTTTCCCCCCCCCCCTTATACCATTTGTTCCAACGCCAATATTTTAAAAAAAAGATAACGGAAATCTTTTAGCATTCACTGTGGTTGTAACAAACAAACAAAACAAAAATAACCTCTAGTCTAAAATAAGAGCAAACTTTTAAACAGCCCAAAATTACATTCTTACAGTGTCCAATGTCATTGTGCTTTACCCTCTAAATATTGTACTGAACATTAAAACTGTCAGCTCGCAGAAACAACATCTGTACGTTCTCAGTAGCATAAACATAGCTAACTTGTCCAGTTTCTTCCATACATAATATAAAAATCTGAAACTCTGTCACAAAACTAGGCAGCCAGATTGAATCACTGAAATGATGAGAATACACTTCATTTGGATATTTTACACTTATGTACACTTCATTGAGCATAAATTAAAGTAGGCCTTCTCGCCACTCAACACAATGGTTTCCTGTTTGGTCAAACAATCCCTTTTTTTGACAATCTGGTTTTCTAACCTTTAGCTTTATTTTTTTTTTTTCATTTTCAACATGCAAAGCAAGGATGCATACACTCTTTTCTCTCACACTTAGATATTATGTCAGCAAAGTTTTGCCTTAAAAATCACAGACTGGAATTATTAACCATTTGAACAACTTGTGCGCCTTTCCATAATCTTGTTTAAGGATATTCTCTACTCTTTATCTAATTGAATCTAAACCCATGGGATTTGTCCTGAACTAGCTGCCTTCTGCTTATAAGGAGACTCCTCTTCCTTGATATGCCCTGATATATAACACGTTATAAGGCTATACATTTGAGCAATCTATTTCCACTATGTCTTTGGGGACGTCAGCAAACTGATACACAAGTCTCTGGCCATCCACTTTATTCAAAATACCTCGAGCATAATAATACCTGCAAAAAGAAAAAAAAATGATAATCTTTTGGGTGAAATGAAGTATTTCACAAAAAAAGCAAATTAGAAATACAATATGCCAATCATTAAGCATGCAAGGTTTCTTTTCTTTTAATCCTCAACTAATATAAACTAATAAAAAATTATAAAAAGGGATCGCGTTAATATATTTTCTGAACCAAGAATACAGAAAACTAAAAACAATCTTATTTGCCTCACATTCTCACCAAATGAGTCTAAGTTGCAAGGCAAGTTGTAGTCTTGAGATATAGGCTTTCAAAGTCCAGCGGGTGTTCAGAAGTGAAATTTTTAAAATTTTAAATATCAATGCTAAAACCATTCTGAACAACTTTCGCACCTAAGTAATGTTGAAATTTCATGCTATATTTGTTTTCTTTTAATTAATACTGCTGCTAAGGGCTTCACACCTTTATAGTTGTCTAAAACTTTAAACCCAGTTTTCATTCTGACATTTCAGAAGTCCTAACCCAGCCAACTTCAAACAACTATAACTTAACACAGAAGCATGATAGAGCTTTTATGCTTGATGTATTTGAAAGTAGAGAAAATTAGCTTTTCTGTGATACCATTTCTTACTACTTTCAAATTTTGACTTAAGACTCATGTTGACAGGTTGGAAGACATTTATCAAAACGACTTCAATCACATTATGTATTGCCTCTATTTTTTCTTTAAGTCGGGGACAGAGAGTCAAAAAATCTAAGGCGGACCAGAAAAAAGTTTCTTTCATTATTTAAGAAAAAAAAAGAAACAAACTACACAAACAAAATGCATCTACCTCAGTGCTCGTCCCATTGTCTCATAGTTCATGTCTGGCTTATTTTTGTGCTGGCCCCAGAGGCGTGACACAGCCTTACTGTCAACAAGCTTAAAGATGCCTTTCTCCCGATTGGTCCACTTGATATAGTGTGGGCACGTCTCAGGGGTTTGGAGCAATTGCAGGAGGAACTCCCATAAATACTGCGCATTACCTAGGGGAATAAAAGAAAAGTAAAAAACACTGAAATACACATGGATGCAATAAGAAACACTTTTTGACCAAAGGCCACGAAAAAGTCAGGTAGAAGAATCAAACAGTAAAAAAAAAAGTATTCAAAGCCCTATTAATTAATTCATTCATCTGAATCTCAAAATTAAGATGTTTTCAATTTTAACTCAAATCTCTCCTTAATTTATGTGAATCTTAAAATCAAGATGTTCTCAAGTAAAACTCAATCTCTCCTTAATTTGTCTGAATCTTAAAATCAAGATGTTCTCAAGTAAAACTCAATCTCTCCTTGGAAACTCTAGATTTTTGGCCTCTCTTGCCCTCAGAGCCAGCCTTTCTAAAGGTTTTTTTTTATTAAAAAAAATGACCCTGTCGACATTAACAAACCAATACTTACAAAACTTCTGCATGCAATCAAATAGAAACAAGTCCTTTCTATGAAACAAATTTGAAAACTCATTTCTTTTTGTTTCTTTTTAAATGTAACAAACAAATTTTTCCATCTGACTTCCCATGTGATTAAGCAAATGGTCGGAGAGCTTAGGGATGGTTATAAGTCCTATAGAAAGTTGTCCTAAAAAGGACAAATACTTTGCATTAGTTTAAAAATTTGTAATCCAAGCTGTGGTTATCAAGATCAATCGCATTTGTAAACTCGCGTATGTTGATAGACTTGATAACCTGATAAAAAGTTGTCTATGATTGCCTTTAAACCACCGTTACCTAGCCCTTCCATCCATATTGCAAACGCAGCTAAACCCTCAATAAGCGATGGGCCACACGTAATTTAACAACAAAGGGAGAAGGCACTCTTTTGCCTTGCCTTGTCAACACCTACTTTTATTGTGGATGTCCATAATTATTACAGTTTAAGGCCATTTTGTTGGTAGGTTTACATCACAGGTAAACAAATATAAGCATTGAGTAAGAAACTGTGGGGGACAGGGAGGGAGAGGCAGGTTGGAGCTCTGGATGGGACTGCTGGTTGTTTGAATTTTAAAGTCTCTTTTCAACTACAAGGTTATATCAGGGACAGCGCTTGGGACAATTGAAAGCGTGCTGCCACACAGTGATGTAAAGAGCGCTTGCACACACCACACCCAGTCACGTTATCCTGACAACGGGCCGACCAGACTTAGCACTAAATCCATTATGCCAGACACTAGGCAAATCAGCTGCTAATATCAATTTTAAAGTCCTTGGTTTGGCTCACCCGGGGATCGAACTACGCACCTCCCAATCTCTGAGCGAGTGTCTTACCCCTAGGCCACAGAGCCAGTCTCTGGATAGGGCAGCTAATTGGTTCTTGCCTGTTCAAGAGTGGTTGCATTGGTAAGGTGGTTACCATGCAGAGTATAAAATTTAAAAAGATATAAAAAAATGCAAGGGAGTTATAGAAAGGTAGATGTCAAAACAGCTGGTCTCCTTAAGACAGGTGATCAGCAAGGAAGGTTTGACTGTACTTATAAGCCCATTTCTGGCTTTTGGATACATAAAAAAAAAAGTTATTTAAAAATTTTTAACTATGGAATCTTTAGCTCCATCTGAAGTATGCATCACAGAGTGACTGTTTTGCCAAGTGTCAAGATAACAATGATGGTCGTGCCCTGGCCATCCACTGTGTCACAGGTTAACGTCATAGATCAGTTACAAACGCAAGCCGGAAATGTAACAAGTGACTTAAAAAATAACATTTAAAAGGAAAAAAATATACCTTCTCTTTTCCGTTTTGGAGGTGAGGTGAATGAACAATCTGGGAACTTTGATTTCCGACCTGAAAACATAGAAATAGAGGAAAAAAAATAGAAATTAAACCAAAAAAAAAAGGCAAGAGAAAACTACACTTTGATAAACAAGGGATACAGAACAACCACCCAAATACCAGCAGAAGTAAAATAGTCACACTTTAAACAGGGATGTCAAGTGGTTTTTGAAAAAAAAAAAAAAAAAAAAAAAAAAAATAAGCCAAGTGTTGCATATCACATAAAACAAGTGCCAGAGACACAGTTTGTGCAATTAACAATACATGGATAAAAAATACCTGAAAAACTTGATATATGACATCCCTGTTTAAAAAGTACGACATGAATTTTGTTCTCAGAAATATGTCCAAGGCAACAAAAAGCTTTTTTTCTCTTGTGATTAGTAATATTTTCAATAACTAAAGGTGGTGGGGGTATTATTCATGACTGAACTCTTCTCTCCCCATAGACAAATATACCCATGTTCATAATAAGGCCACATAAGCAAATATTCCAAATTATGAAGAAAAAGTTAACATTTAAACTTGATTACTTTCCAAAAAACAAAAAAAAAACCCTACAAAACTATTGAGCCTTTTTAAAAGAGACTAATGAGGAGAGCAGTAAAACAAATTATAAAGCAGTAAGCTACTCTATGCAAAAAACAAACAACACAAACTTACCTTTTTTAGCTTTTGGCTTGTCAGACCTAGCTAATGGCTCTAACTGTGTAGGATGGGAAAATGCTTTGAGTTGACCGGAAGAAACACTGCCACTGCTATTGACATTCTTCTGACCAGAACTGCTGCCATTACTGGTAGGATGTGATGAAGGCTCACCTTTTGAGTGTATGAGGGATGTCAATGGTGTGATGGCTGGACTACTGTCATAGTGATCTGATAGATTTGGTAAAAAAAACAAAAAACATAATCAGCAAAAGTTAACAAGCAACATGCCATCATATATTTTCTTTTAGGTCTTTCCCCTCAAGGGCAACTGGTTCTAAAGATGGCCTCACTTTTGGAAAAATTCTTCTCTGTCACTCATACAAGTCCTGATTTCTCAAAATCTGTGCTACCTAGCGTTACGACCAGAATGCTGCTGCAAGCAGCCAGTGTAAATGCCACCGATGAAGATCCTACTCAATAGCTATAAGTTCTGCAATACCAACAAAAGACAGGCAGAGACAAAATGAAAAGTTTTATATAAAATTCTAACCTGGTCGCATGGCAACATGTGTGGCTGTGTTGAAGTGGACAGGAAGAGGCTGGTGGGCTGGAGGAGGCTGACAGAATGGTGGCACAAACGCTTCCGATGACTGGCTGGAATTTGTCACTCCTACATTGACAATTGTGTGAAAAATTTGATTCAGAACACAATTAAGAGTAATGCTTGTTTTGAATACAAGTGAGGTTTATTAGCTTTAAAACATACACAAACACAAGATACAGAGAAACCAAATTTTCAAAATATTAACAACTTAAAATAAAAAAAATCACAAACTGAGAAACAAAAAATAATTTTGTACACAAAATACCTTTGAAAATTAAACGTTTTTTTAAAAAAAAATCTTTTATTATAAAGATGTTACTACTAAAAGCACTATAATTTTTAAATGAATCAATAGTGAAGAAATCATAACACATTGCAAATTCTACCACTTTGAATTTTGGTGAACAGTTTTGCGATTAACTGAAAGTGAAAACATGAAAGCGAAGATTGAAATCATAAAAAAAGAAAGGACAGAAGCAGAAGCAACCAGCACCTGGCTGTGTGTTGTTGAGATGCTCACCGTGTCGCCTGTGCTTGCTGTCTTCTACGGAACTGCTGTCAAGCTCGCTGTCTAGACCACTGTCAGGACTGGGGGGAAGGGATGCTGACAGGGGGAAACAACAGAAAGTAGGGAAAGAGTTTTATATTAAAGCACAGCACATGTGTAGAGCTATATCACTGTGAACAGATTCAGAATAAATAATTATGTACACTTTAGAAACGATTGTGTACATACACTCACAAACAAAATGCAAACCAAATACAGCTGTGACTGCATAGATAAAAAATAGAGTCTTCCTATAAAACAATAACCAAATTATTTCTGAGAACTGCCGTTAATTGGTTTAAATTAAGTGATTATTGGTTGAATTGAAGTAACAAATATTTTACTTAGTCGATACTACACCAACTCAATTTGCACGATGGAAGTCCCCTCATTCAAATATGAGAAACAATGTTTAATACACAATAATGTTTGACACTCAATCCCTATACAAAAAAAAAACAACAAAAAACAACCAACAACCTATCACAGGGTATGGCGTCACTAAGGGCACTCGCCTTAGGTCATTATTATAAAATATTTTTTTTCTGTGAAAAAGTTGTTCAGTGCGCAAGAAAATAAGACCAATCTATTTAACAAATGAAGGACAAACAGGTAAAATGATTTACACACAGCTTTAAGTTGACAGAGCAACTAAAAGTACTATTTACAAACAACCCCCTCTCCCATAGTAAACGTCACACAAGACAAAAAAAAATTTTTTTTTTAATTAAAC
>BMAT01008472.1:86574-97148 GCA_019649035.1 Elysia marginata | reverse complement strand
CCCCCTCTTTTTTCTTCTGCTCTCATCTATCCAACTTATATCTGTTTCGCCCTTTTAATGTTTATTGTACTGTAATCTTGCAAATTTTTCTTTAAAAAAAAAAATCAACCTCACATTTCTACCTTGCTGGATACATTTATTACTAAATAAGATTTATGTGGATTTTCCTCCTTTAACACGCCTTTGTTTCCCAACATGAACATTCTTTTTTGTTTCACATGGGACAAGTACTTTTTATTTTGACATTGGCCAGGCTTTTGACCTCAGTCGTGCCCCAACAATAATGTCGAGTTGTCAACAGCAAAAATTAATTAGTTTTATAAGCTACTTCATACTATGAAAATCCAGAAAGGTAAATGGAACAGTTTTCTTAAAGATTTTTCTTCATCCTCCTGGCTTCATCACCCACGTTTCAGTCTTACGTGTCACAGCTCAGTAGATTAATGTTTCTGGTTTCAAAGTTAAAAAAAAATTTTTATTAGCTCTTTACTATTCTGAACTGAGCAGTGCAAAACCAAGTTGATGATGGAATCAAGCTATAGATCTAAGAGAAATACGCATTCAAAACTAATTAATAAAAGAGACAGTGTAACATTTATTTTATCAACGCTTAGTCGATTAATTTTGTGGACAACAGAAGGGGGTGCGAGACAGAAAGAGGGGAAGTGAGATAGAGATGTAGATATACAGATAGATAGTTCGCTTGATAGATAGACAGGCAGATAGATAGAGATAGATAGAGATAGATAGAGAGAGAGAGAGATAGAGAGAGAGAGAGAGAGAGAGAGAGAGAGAGAGAGAGAGAGAAGGCAACGTTTAATTGGCATGACAAAGATTAAATGATTAGCAGTGCTTGATAAAACATAACTCAATCTAAAAAAAAAACAAAGAAAAAAACCACCAGAGAAAAACAGGAAACCCACAATTTTTAAGAAATGAGATAGGTTTAGATGTTATCTGAAAATAATGCACTGTTTTATAGTTATACGTTGCGATATACTTGTGTGGTTTTGTTCAGAATCAGTGATACAGTGGAACACACTGACACGTCACAGTTTCCAAAAACTACTCCCCTCTTCCCCCAACTTCAAAGTTCAAGCCCTATTGTATCCACTGTTTAGATGCCATTATCGGAGGAAACAGGGCTGCTTTTATCATGTTCAATAAGTTACGCCAGTAATTGGAGGTCATCGCCAAGTTGTTACACAGGCCATAAAAGTAGGCGGCCCACGGAAGGATGTCAACTCAGTGTCCCGCTATCAATTCGTCCATCTCTGACTGCAATCATTCCCAGACAAGAGAGTATTGTCGCCAGTAAATAGCCGTACGCATCTCACGCTGGCCTGAGGCAACAACACCACAACTTTTGCCGGACATTTCTTGAACAGTCTTTCTTTTAGATTTTAGTAATTTACCGTAATGGTAAATTTGCTCCTACACAAATTGTTGAGTTGCCTTGGTATTCCTAAATGACATAAATTCGTACAACATGAATTTCACCATTCCAAAAAAAGTAGTTAGTTTTGTCACGAAAACACTTAGGCTGGCGATAACAGCTTTTTTCTTCTTCGGCGTTCCTCAAGTAAAAGTTTCTATAATAGATCGTCACCTCTATAATCTACCAAATCTTTGGTGTTGCTCAATGCTGTTACATTTATTACCAAGTTTCAATCTTCGAATGCTATTACACTTATTGCCCAGTTACCATTCTCTGGATGCTGTTACCATAACGGCCTTGTCATCAGTCTCTGAATACCATCATATTAATGCAAAGTTACCAGTCTTTGCCAACTAATTTAATGATCGTCTATTTACTCATTTAAATTTTCTGAACACTATCACAATCAATGCTAATTTACTAGTCCTCAAAATACCTTCATCAACGTTAGTTAAATATCAACTGAGCTCTTGTTATCAGTTTGGATCTTTGTATTTTGGTAGTTTGGACCACTTCTGTTTCATCACATAAACCTTGCAAACCCAATACGCACTTGCCAAGTTCTTGCTCTAACACACATCAAATACCTTACTATTAATGTCTCATACACGAGCTCACAAGACTCAAGGACACGCTCATAGCCAATTTGTGGCATAAATCTGTGTTAGAAACTGTAAAATAGTTACTAACTAAAGTGTAGACGAGAGAGAGAGAGAGAGAGAGAGAGAGAGAGAGAGAGAGAGAAAGAAAGAGAGAGAGAGCTATGGAAACATAGGACGAGACAATAGATCCTTAGGATCTCTCGTGAGATACAATGAGATCGTATACAATAAGTATAATTCAGGTAAAGAAAGAAGATCACATACTTAGATCTAGCAACAGACTAGAGGATAGACAGAATAGTACACTGCAAGACAGAACATGAACATAGGAGGATTCGAACGCGCACCACTCGCCGGCACCCACCGCTTTGCCAGACGAAAGACCAGACGAATAGACCACTAAGCCAACCACTTCCTCAACAAAGTAAGTTTCAGACAGAGGACATCTGGCCGAGATCTTTGACTGACTAGATCATTTTGCTTGATTAGGAAACCCCTAGTTCTATTTTATCACAAGAGAGAGAGAGAGAGAGAGAGAGAGAGAGAGAGAGAGGGGAGGGGGGGGAGTTCTGCGCTTCAGAGTAACCTCATAGCGAAAAAAAAATAGGAAAACCGTGGCAAAAGGAAAACAAGTCAAAACAAAGCACCATCACACCTCCCTCACACAGTAGTTTCTCATATTGGAAAATTTTCTGTAAAAAAAAAAACCTTCGAGAAAATAGATTCCGCAATGCCTTTACATGTACCTCGGTCAATTTAGATACATGTAGGCTAGAGGGACTACTAGAAGTAGGGAGACAGTCTACAGAGATGAAATGAATCTGGAATGATCCCAGTCACTCCACAGACCCAAACACTTGGGTTACACACGACACAAAATTCTACGTTGAAAAAAGTGGCCAACATTACAACACGTAGAGTGTTGCTAGTTATGCGCTGTTTTAACTTGGACTTTATTTTGACAAAAGATGAAACAAATGAGAGGAAATTATATTTTGGCAGCCCACGGCGCTTTTGGAGCTACACCAGCAGTGCAACTTTCAACTTGACATCATTTTGATTGAATAGAAGTCAAGAGTACAGCTGAGAGAGGACATTATTGGCAAGGCCTTCCAATGCTATTATTAGGACGAGATAAATTGGAAATTGAAGATAGGCAGAATAGATGCAAAAGTTTGTGAGGGCGAGGTGATGAAAGAAGGAAAAAGGAACGAAATTTAAAAGAAGTAAGATAACGCGAGAGATATGGGGGAAAAGACAGAGATAGGTAAATAAGTAGATAGATAGAGATAGACAGAGAAAGAGAATTTACATATATATATATATATATAAAGATAGATAGATATGTATAGAGAGAGATAGATAGATAGGTAGATAGATAATATGAATACTTTACCTTTTAAAATTTGTCCAAAGTGTACAGTTTCGTGCTGCTGCACTCGTCAGTGGACTTATGAAATTGCCTTGCTCCACGCTCCAAGTCATGTTGAGAACTTCATGCATGAACTACCAGCATCGATAGATAGATAGATATATAGATAGATAGATAGATAGATAGATAGATAGATAGATAGATAGATAGATTCTAGGTTTTTCATGTCATGAAATACAGTGCTCAACTTGTATAAGAGGCAGAATGAGAAGAGATAGAGATAGGTAGATAGATACCATTAAATAGATAGATAAATATATAGAAACTTCCGAATTCATTGCAATCGCTCCAGTTACGATTGTTTTCACACTACACTGACATGCATAAGGAACATACACAGGCAGCTGTCTACAATTATCGTCAACTGGAATGGTCCACATACCCAATGATGCCTTGCCCTCCATGTTAGGCTTGAGAACTGTAGGCAGGAAAATATTTCTTTAGAACTAAAGGACTGGACGCTGAGGTAGCGATGGAGACAATAGAACGCAGGTGAGGAATAGAGATGAAGAGATGGAGAAAGGTACAACAAAAGAAACTTGAGAGCTGTGATCGCCGAACTGAAAGGGTGCCATCATAAAGGAGTTTTCCCTTTGGGAATGGGCAGCAGCTCAAGAGCAAAGTAGGCCTACATCGATGGAAGGTGGGGTTGGGTGAAAAGATAGAGAAAGATGGGAAACGAGTAACTGACTTTGAGAGGAAGTATGTGAGCCTCAAACATAAAAGAAAGAGAGACATAGGCAGAATGAGAGGAGATAGAGATAGATAGGTAAATATATAGAGAGAGGATACAAATATAGAGGCTCTGAGATAGATAGATAGATAGATAGATAGATAGATAGATATAGAGAGCGGGGAGATAGAGAGCTAGGTAGAAGGATAGAGAGACAGTGAGAGAGAGACGAAAAGGAAAAGTAGATAGACCGACAGATTCTGAAAGAATGTGTGAGTGTATTCGTGTGAGTAAGATTGGTAGTGCTGCAGACAGGTAAGAAAAGAAAAAAGGACATAATAGTAATAGATAGATGAATTTATGTTATATTGAATCTAAGGAGAGACAAAGCGACTGAATAACATCAGGGGAATAAATAATTTGATGAACTATATTATGTGCGTAGCATCAAATATCGGCCAAAGAAACTCGCAATTGTAATTCTTATACACTAATGTGAGCATTAATCTGTTCAAGGTTGATATACAGTCGTCTATGATACACTCACACTCATGAAAGCTATCAAACTCCAGAGACATTGAGCCCTGCATACCAGCCACTTAAGGTTATGTAAGATGAGTCCAGACGAAAAATTGAGTGGGGATAGTTCTGTGATTAATTTAACGTCTCCTAAGCTTCTAGATGATGCATAGAAATGGGAGATTATGTACTTTCTAACTTAAGTCGTGACCACACGGCTCTAGAGATCAACATTGAATTACCGGTTGGAGGGGAAAGCTATCACGCACCATTTACTCTCAATGCGACTGCTGGTAACAACTCGCATTAGAGTGCTTACTGTGCTCCAGTGGCCGTCTACCTAGTAATACTAGGATCAAAGTCAGGAGATGTTCGAGCAGTCAAATATTCTGTCGACGCGTTTAATATTAAAGTAGATCAACAGGTTACACTAGGCCTACCAATAGATTCTAAATTTAAGCTCACCAGAACTTATTATGCTGGTACTTAGCCTAAAAGATAAATTCCATTGGTGTACATCCGGGTGTTAATTACGTTTAAAACATTCCAAGCAAACTATTATTACCGTATTTATACTAATTTTAGATGCAATTAGGATTAAAAAAAACATTGAAAGGTATTGGTTGCAAGAGCATCTGTGGCGGCGGTCTGGACACACAAAAAAAATATAAAGAGCGAGAGAAGCCAAAATTATGAGATCGATAGACAGAGAGAGAGAGAGAGAGAGAGAGAGAGAGAGAGAGATGGATGCAACGGTTAGGTCATGATAGTAAAACATTAAGCGGTTTTTTATTACGTTTTTGTAAAAGATGTACATTTTCTTTGTCTTGTCTTTTTGCTACACCATTAGGCCATTTTTTAACCAGCTTCATTAGATCTTGAACCTCCGGTATATTAAATTTAAAAAACTGCTGGGTTCCCTTCCCTGCCCCATGAACTAACAACATTGTAATGTGTCTTAAGTATTCAGATTTAATAACCGCAACGCTACAAAGAGTTAGACAGCCAAGAAGAGACAATGATAAATGTTATTTTCTGAATGTAAATTATTCTCCAAGCATAGTTACTTCAACATTACAAGAAGTTTAAGTACTGCAATTATAGTCTATCGAGTTTACTTCATACAAAGCATTGAACTTTGGTGTGGTGCTGACTCCGTGTCCCAGTGAGAGCAACCTTTGGAATAATTGACTGGTGTATTGAGCTTATTTTCCTTGCCACATACGTACAAAGGATGTTGGTCAACTCAACAAAATTATCTATTACAATTGTTACTACTGCCATTAACATGGAAAGGCTATGAAGAAATATTATACAAGTCAGATACCCAGTAATATATACAAGCATCTTCAGCATGCATTAAGTTGCATGTCGACCTATAACCATTCCCTGCACTATATGGCAAACTTTGTTCTTTTCTTTTCCTCTTTATTTTTAAGAAATCTTAAGACAAACAGGCATGCCATGTATTAACGTTTTACGGTTTTAATGATTAATTTAACCCTCTGACCTACACCCTTCTTTCACTGTGTACTAAATTCTAACTAGGCCTGGTTAACGTCATTTTACAGCTACAACTAGAACTTGCCTCTGCTTGACCAGAATGTCACCAAGTGTCACAGATTAATTGAAATAAAATTATAATTATGAGAGACCCCAGCATTTGATTCAGGTCACTGAGAGCAAATATGCAAAACCCCAGAAGGCAAACAAGGTGTTAGAGGCGCCAGGACTACAAGCCTGTAGGCTGTAGTGTGGGGTCGCTGAACTCTTGAGCTAAATGAATTGTACTTTATACCATCAGAGCCTAGGCCACCTAGATCAGAGCCCATAGAAAAACATGGAACTCCAGGGCACAAGAGAGAGCATTTCAACAGGGCAATATTTCAAAATTTTTAGTTCTTGTGAGAGAGAAGGAGATCAAGAGAAAAAAGATAGAGGTAGAGATATATAGAAACAGAAAGAGAGATAGAACATTATCGTAGGTAAAACGCTACTATGCATTAGAGCTTCAGGTATGCAATTTCCCCTGTGCTTTCTATTCTTCTTGTGACCCGGTTTGATTAGATGATTAGATCACTTTCGTATTTTGATCTAAAAGATTCCTTCTTACACACGCTGATTGAATTATGTTACCTTCGTCCTCCGTCGGGTTTGGTGAGGTCACATTAAACAACATTCTAGCTGTCACCGATTTTCTGAAAATTTTCTCTTATACCACCAGTCGCAGTAAAAAGATATTCTATTTAAATTTATCTTTTTCAGCTGGTATTTTCCTTTATTTCTCTGAGTTATGTTTCAACATTCCTCCGTCACCGATCACAATGCGGTTATAAACTTTCCTTCGCTGCTAATGCCGTTTTCTTTTACTGCCTAGAAGGACAAAATTTGTATTGACGCTTGCTGCTGGTTAAAGCAATACTGCGGTTGCATGAAGCAAATACTCAAAGACTTAATGCAAAAAATGTCAATTCACCAGCCTGCAAAGTCATAACAATTGTTGTAACTCTTCGAGAGAGAAAAAGAGAGAGAGAGAGGGAGGGACAGAGGAGAAAGAGAGTGAGTCAAAGTCAGAGAGAGCGAAACAGAGAGAGAGATAGAGAGAGAGATAGATAGATAGATAGATAGAGAGAGAGAGAGAGAGAGAGAGAGAGAGAGAGAGAGAGAGAACGTTTTGCATTTATGGTGAACCTGCTAGCGAAATATCTAAAGATCTCTGACGACAATAATATAACTTTCTTGAAAGATTGAAGCCTTGCCTTCGGATCGCTAGATCAGCAGTAAGGCGGAGAATCGTCCTGACAATGTCAATTAAGAGACAGTTTTATGATTTTCTCAAAAACATCAATGAGCCGGTAGTTTGGTTTGCGTTCCTGTCTTTTTTGGAAACGCTGAAATTGAACGTATTTTTTGATGCACCAAACTCTGTATGCCTTTTAGGTTGTTTGAATTTTAACGTCTCTTTTCAACTACAAGGTTATATCAGAGACGGCGCTTGGGACAATTGAAACCGTGCTGCCACACTGTGATGTAAGGAGCGCTTACACCCAGTCACATTATCCTGACACCGGGCCGACCAGACTTAGCACTTAATCGATAATGCCAGACACGAGGCGGATCAGCTGCTAATACCAATTTTAAAGTCCTTGGTTTGACTCGACCAATGATCGAACCTATACCTCCGATCTCTGAGCGAGTGTCTTACCGCTGGGTCACAGAGCCGGTCTCTGTATGCCTGAGATATATAGCTCTGATCAGGCTCTGAATTCATAACAAACCAGCAAAAGACGTAGTAACAATCTATCTATATTAAAACAACAACAACAACAACAACAACAACACGGCAACAACAATTTTACATTCTTCTTTTTTTAAACGAAACGATGACTTTTTTTTTCAGTCACGCTTTCTTTTTATATGAATAGGCCAAAAAAAATGTCAATATTGATTATCATTGATTTTTATCAATAATGCATTGTAGAAACGCTATGTAACAGCGGGATATCAATTACACCCTTTAGAACGCTTGGGCCGTATATGACACAGCCGAACTGCAGCTCTAAATAATATATATGTCATACTATGTACATCCAGGCATGACACACATTCATAATAAAAAAAAGCAAAAAAAAAGAGGAAAATTATTCGTGAAATTAAACGGTTCAGCTAAGAACCTCGAACGTTAAACTCCTTAGCCATGAAATTCAACCCAAAAAGCATACAAGCCTTGTCCAAACACGGTGCACTTTTCTTTTGTATTAAATTGAAGAGCTAAGATGAGGACAAACATAGATCAAATTGCTGTGTTTGCACCTGGGATCACCAAGATGAATATCGCTGACTACACAGTTTGACAGTATAAATTTCTCTTGGCTGAACTAAATACGCCTGGCCTATTGCCTGTATAACATACTTCCCAAAGAACTCAAGTCTAGTTTTATAGAGCCCAACACTGCATAACAACTTAGCAAGTCAGCTGGCGTTGCTCTCTGCCAATATTCTTCACTCAAATGGGATAGGAGCTAATTAATTGACCTTTCTTTGAAAAATGATTTGGTTAATATCGTTGCCTCAACCTACATTCGGTAGAATAAAGTGATAATAAGGGAATAATAGCAGTAACATGTTAACATGGAAGTTAAAAATTTCGAGTTCGAGTAACTTTCTTTTGCTGGTAATAATAGTATTGACAGTAGCCGAATCAACCAAACAAATTCATGGATGTTGAGAAGAATTTAAAAATTCAACAGCTGAACTGTTAACTCGTGATGAAATGCATATAATTTTGTTAGTTTTATTTGGAAATCTGTAACTCTTCGTTAATGTATTTTTTTGCAATGATGCGAGCATGCATGTCCCAGTACTAGAATACCTTTTTGCATTGAACTTGGTCCGTTACTAGTGCAACTCACTGTAACTTTGTCTTGAAGTTCAAGCTTTACACTTTTGTTAACTAAATTTAGAAAAAAAAATTATTTGGATTTTTTTTACAATGATCTGACATCGTAAGGGAAGACCTGGCCCAAAACTAAAAGTCCCCACCCCTTTTCCAATATAAAAATATCTATTGCAACCTACGAGCAAACAGGAAAATCCACTTATACTTCAACATTGGATAAGCTGACATGATTTCCACCATAAAAGCACGATGACACAAATTATCTAATCGTTATAGTAATGAAAATAATGATAAAAACCACAAAACAGTAACAATCACTATCACCACTACCACAAGCACCACCACCACCATCATCATCATCCTCCTCATCATCATCATCATTATACCACCACTACCATCAATATCTACTTTAACATAAAAAACATCTATTAAATCAATCCCCTATTTCTTTGTTCAGCCATCCATCTCGCTCTTTGCAAGTTTTCATTAGACCAGAAAGTATATCTCCCCACTCTCTCCACCCTTTTGCCACACACATTTAACATAATTTGTAACTGCCGCGCTGACCTACTGCCCTAGAAAATACAGATGAAAAAATGTCGCAAATTATAGTGCTGGAGACGAACAGACCAGCGCCGTCAACCGCATACGTACAAGTAGCGGTACGAAAAGAAAGACATAAAAAAGAAGAGAAAAAAAATAGTATTCATAGGGCATAGGGCAATGCGTTGGTCAAGCATCTCTGGAGTTAGTCAATAAGAGACTCAGGAAAAGCTGTAGTCTGAGAGCGAGAAAGACAGATAGATAGATAGATAAATAGATAGATTGAGAGAGAGAGAAAGATAGAGAGAGACAGAGAGAGAGAAAGAGAGAGAGAGAGAGAGAGAGAGAGAGAGAGAGAGAGAGGGACAGACAGACGTAAACGGATGGAGGGAGCAAGGGGAGTGAGTTGATAAGTTTACAATATCGTCACGGCAGCAAACAAAGACCCCGGTAGAATCAGAAATCGAGAAATCGAGGTTGATGAGTCACGCATGAAAACAACTGTTGATGGTACCCATTTCATCAAAAATATCGAATCACGCAAAGAATCTAGGCCCTCAAACTGCTCTACAACTCGGAAATTTAGAGTTTAAAGATGCTGCAAATGTTATATTTGGAACAAATTTATTTCCTTGAGGTTTTCATTTTTGTGTAAAAAAAAAACAACCAAAAAATTAACGGCAGGTTGACTTCTGTCGATTACGAGAAGTGTATGATTTGTTGTTGTTCTAGCTGTTGTCGACTTGCCAACTTTTTATCGGCTTCACAAAACGCTTGATAGAAAACAGAAGTAGGAGCTGACGTGAGTAAAAGAATAATGAAATGGCAGGATTGGGGAGGAGGATATTGAAAGATGCGTATTATTTGAGTTGGCACAAGACTCAGACTCAGGAGAGAGTGGGAGCAAGACAGGCAGACAGAGGGTAAGGGAAAAACAAAGAGAGACAGATGGAGAGGAAGAGAGACAC
>BMAT01008472.1:39631-50683 GCA_019649035.1 Elysia marginata | reverse complement strand
AAAAAAAAAAAAGACAAATTTTTATCTTTACATAAATTTTAAAATGTCGTCAAACCTGTACTCCCAATCATATTGGCTAGGACCAAAATAATTTTAAACATACATTATCAATCAAAAACTTAACAAACTGGAGCTTAATTGTTCCTTGATTTATCTTACTTAAAAAAAACAAAGTATCTCTGCTAAAACATGTACAAGAGAATCATCACTGTGCTATACCATGACAAATAAAATAATATAATTATGGTTTATAATACAGGGGACATAATCTCTATGAAACCTTACTTTAATAGGAAAAAAGCAGGGTAATATTCTCTTCAATATATATTTGTTAAAACACATGTAAATTTAAGATCATTTTAGTAGTCCCACAACATCAATCACATGCAGTAGCACAAAATATTAAAAAAAGGCTTCACAATTAACGGTTCAAAATCAAGCAATGAATCCAACATTTTTTTTCTTCCTAGAGAGCTAAATTGTAAAAGAGTAACTGATTTTTTTACTTTTGCATATATAAGCTTAAAGTTTTCTTTACAGCTCTCTTCAAAGATCTCTTAGATACATATTAATGGAAGATGTTTTCTTTTTGATTCTGATTAGTCTGAATAGAAAACAGAAGGGTTTATGTAACAATATTTATTCTAACTGGATCTTGGAAGATTAATCAAGAGAAAAAAACAGGAAAAACTTAGGCTTAAATGAATGAATACTTATGATTCAGCTAAAAGACATGTTGCAGATGGCCAGAGTCTGTTAGTTTAAAAAAAAATATTTATATTCATTGTTTGTTAGCCCCGAAAACAACATTCTAAATATTCCCACACAATGTATTTCAAATAATATATTGACTTAAAGCAAGATTCGTGTTTAAAAAATTTAAAAACTTATATAATGTTGGTATCCCTATTCACTTAGAACCAAGTACTTCCGTTGACATAAGTAGTACTTGTAGAGAACAAATGTGGTCTTAATAAAAGCACTAACTACATGCTGAGCTGCAAAACTGACTTTTATTATTTACTCACTGTATTTTGATAATTCCTTCGTCTCGTTACTAACAAAAAATATAAGCTTAACAAGGCTGGTTGGAAAATACATAAACTTTTGCTAGGAACAGTGTATTTCAAACTGTTCTCTTTCTCTAACAATCTAAAAAAAACAACCCACTTAAACTTTAAATGCATTCTACATTCAAGCAACATTTTCTGCCTGAAAAAAGGTTGAAAGGAACAAAAAGTTCACTCAATAGTCCATTATGCCATGCATATTACAACCACAAAATGTAAATGCTTAGTTCACACTCATGTGCAATCTATGCTTGCCAGCATGATTACCCACCGAAGGCTTTGTGGCTGCTCCCTAGTAAAAATGATAGAACGAAAAGCAAAGAGTCTTTTCATCTACTGAAATATTTTCTATAACTCTTGATAATTAAAATATTCTGTTTTGTGTTTCAGTATAGCATTGTATTGAAGATATACCTGATTGCTAAAAGTCTGACAATGGAGTAAAAAAAATTTACATGAATTTTATTAAAAATATCTTCTAGTTCTACCATTCTACCATGTATCTATAATACACCTTCTAACGAGCCTTACTTTTTAAACACATGTACTGAGTACATGCGCTCATGTAGAATTATTTAGGAAAGAAGAGGGATAAAAGGCGAATAGAAAAACCCCAAAAAACATAAGAAGTTGGCAATCTGTGACATAATCTGTCTGCTAAATTCTTTTTTCACAGACTTGTCTTTCAACAAATTTTAAAAACTTTCTGGTTTCATTTAGAAGCAAGAAATAAGCTAAGAGTAAGAGATGTCTAATATATTTCACAGTGTCTTATAAGACCTCAGAGAGTTTAAAAGAACTTGAATTTGAAGATGACTACTCTTTTATTAATCAGTGACAGTGGAGTTTTAACCCCCTCTAAATTATATTAATATAAGAAGAAAAAACACGTCTTATGCAAGAACAAAAAAAAAAACTTTTCTAGTTCCTGTTTATCAACTTTTCAGTTATGCAAATGTTGTACAAGTGATGTTCTATTTTTATCTTTTTGCGATTGATAGGGCACATCAATTTACTAAATTTTTACTCCATAATTGATGAACAATGAAGAGAAATGAAACCTATACATTATATTTTTTACTTAAGCTCTAAAGTAATTAGTTTGGAAAAAGTTAAGTTTAACTCGTTTACACCACCAGGAATATTATATCTCTTGTTGGTCAACAAAACAGCTGACGGGAGTCAAAGCCTCAGTGGATCTAAAAAAATTATTATATTAACAACACAAAATAACACGTATACCTATGTACAGTTTAGATATGAGGTAAAAAAAATCAATCCTGTCACTAGTTTGATGATTGAATTAATTTAAAAATAAACATAAGATTTTCTTTGACTAAAGCATACCAGCCAGAGTGCCATTAAGAAGCTTATGGATATTGGCAGAGTTTAAAAATTTAAAGATGATCACGTCATTTTTATGCTTATGTCAATGATAAAAGCTAACGTCTATAATGCAAAGCCCATGGAATACACAGATTAGAAAAGGGTTCAAATAAACCCAGTGCATACTGATCAATATTTTAATTCACGAGTTCCTGGTACCTCATGTACAGAAAAAAAGAAGAAAAAATAGTATAGATTCAGAATAGACTATGAAACACATCATGACATAACTTGACTAATGTATTAAAAATAGCAATTTGGAATTTCAATCTCTGTCAATATTTACATCAAATTCATCACAACAGAGAAAGGCTCTAATTGATACACTTTGTCACACTGGCAATATCTTTGTGAAAGGTGAACAAAGCATGATATACATACGGGGTAATTTTTTAAATCTTCAAATTCACATGCATAGCGTTAAATAGAAACAGCCCCTTACAATATTACAATAAAGCATAGAATACCGTGAAATATTCAAGCCACCAGACTATTAATTCCAGGCTGCTTCCAGGTATTTCCATGATCAAATGGTGAAATTCCAAGCCAGTGGAGGAAAACTAAAATAATTTCTAGTGAAACAAGACTTAATGAAACTTTTTTATAATGAGAAATTACATAAGGTGGCGCAACACCTTGCAAGAAAATTCAATTTTTGCTTTACTTCCATTCAAAGTATGGATTTGTAACTATAGGAAAATGTATACAAATCTTACAATAATATATTTCTTAAGAAAAGCTTTCTATTATACTAACATACTAAATCTGGTTTTTCTTTTTTTACATTAAAACAATTACATTCTGCTCTCTTCACAACTTGCAGTAGAATATCTTTACCAACAAAAATCTAATTTTGGTTACAACTTTAAGTGCACATTATTCCTTGGCAAAATAATTAAGGGTGGGCAGTTGACCTAATTTTTGAGTCCCTCAGCCCCGGTTCAGACAGGAAGCTAAGCCGACAGAACCGACTTTTGGTTCGGTTTTAATTCTCTAAGTCTCACAATGCAGTTTACTACAGCTAATGAGAGACCGACAGTGAAGCCGCACCGAGGCAACTTGGCAGATCAGCATAAACAGAGGCACCGGAACTCAAAATCTAGACAGTGGTCACAATGATAAACATTATACACAGTATATCTGATTGGTAGGCTACGCTTGGCTAGCCGACCTGAGGCGAATTGTATAGAGGGAGCGCTTGCAAACAGTTTTCCCTTTGCCCTATGCAACGACTAATTTGCCACCATTCACTGAGAGCGCTTGCAAACAGCTTCCTAAAGTAGTGCGCGACGAACTTACAATGTTCATTGGTTGAATTTTCATGGCGCTATTTCCTGTTGAAATGTCAAAATAAATAAAAGGCATTTACGCTAAAGGGATATTTTGCTGACCTTCACTATTATTAAAATTGTTTCAAACGCAACTTAATAAACAATTTTTCTGACATAGACAGTCCTTTATTGGTTTGACCCAATTATTTTGCAAGGAATGTTAGGTGGTTGCCATTTTAAAAATGTTTGCTGCTATGAGCATTGCCTTGCAGCAAACTGTTTGCCGGTTCATGACGAGCGCTTGCGATATGCAAGGGGCCTCTGGCCTGGCAAATCACAAAGACACAATCATCAACATGCAACCAATGGTTCCCCTAGATCTATAAATAGAATTTCTAAGAAATTGAGAGTAACCTATGATAGCTTAGAGTTAGACATCATTGGACATCTTTAAGCCTGGGGGAGTAAAATCAGCTCAATTTTATTTAAAGGATATTGAAACTAAGAAAAATGGGGTGATCTACTTCAACACACAATGGACTAATATAGTAAAATGGGGTTTGTTTCGTTCTAGAGACTGGTTGCTTTCACCCCAGTATTACAATCATGTACACTGTTCACGTCCCTTTCTCTCGTTTTGAAAAGAATGAAATTAGCGGTATTGAAGATCAAGTTTTGCCAGTGCTGGCGTAACTATGGAAGGAAAAAAAGAAAAAACCTCAATGGCTCTCACAATATCGGTTGACCTGAACTTTTGCAACTTAATAAAGCTTAACCAAAACATGCATGTAACATATATATAACATGGGGAAAACATGGCCCAGTCTGAAAAGTGAACATATCAAGTACTAATAGCTATTGTGATATTTCGTGATGTATCAGTACATGTACCTTTAGACTTGGAAAAATAATAACGTCTTTGATTAGCTTTCATCAGTGTTATCATAGATGCCCAATATCAAAGTTTGCTTTGTTTGGGTGTCAAGTCTTTATCTTTAAGTGGGGGATCAAGCTCATAGAACTGAAGTGTAAAAAAAAACTATGTGTTCGTGGGTTTGGGTTTCCTCTGTGTGTGTGGTGTGTGGCAAACGGCACAGCATCGTCATGATCAGAATTGGTACTCTACTGTGCCACCCCATCCTATTCCCATCAGTACCGCTGTTCACAAAAAATTGTGTGTCATTGACCTGAGCCATTGCGTTGGACTGAGCGTACTGCTAAATACTTAGTGGCTTACATCTGTTGCAAAACTGGACAGCAAGGAAGAAATAAAAATTGCAGAGGCAATAATTTAATGATATGATTTCCAGAGGATGAACTTTGAAAACCATCTTGATAGATAAGTTAATTTTCCAGGTTTTTCTATACCTATAGGTGTTTCCCAGGTTTTTCAAGGGTAAAAGCAAATTCTGGTTTCCCATGCCTTCTGGAATTCCATACCTGCGCAGGGACCCTGTTTTTAGAATTTCAGCAAAAAAATTTTGAGAGCTTTGCAGTACACAAAAACATCTGATGCCAACAACAAATCACCAGTTGTTACAAAACACATGGGCCTATGCTATGCAGAGTCTTTGTGCAGTTATGTAAAACTTTAGGGCAGCAAGAGGACCAAATCTGAGAGGCAACGAGAGGCCATGAACCACAAAGCTCTTCTGTCATCTTCGTTGTAGCGCTGGAGGCACTTGCGTAAACTCAGGTTTTTTAGCTCAGTAAGTTGGTCTTCCTCTCTGTTAGGTCCCAAATTGTCAACCGCTCCTGAAGGCACAAACACAATAAGTGCTCTCTCCAGGCCTATGACCTGAGAAAAAAATTGATTTAAAAAAATCAATAAATTAGGGACCCAACCCATACAAAAAGATAACTGCGTTGGTCTACAAAATTCATTATTTTATATCATAACATTATTTTAAACAGATTAAACAAATTAGCTGTTGGTTAGCTATGAAAACAAAAGTTTCATTACAAAAAATTCTTTCACTCTACAGTTCAGTCTACATAATTCAAAGCTGGATAACTTGAATATTTGCTTAATTCAAACTTTATTCATTTAACTGATATTATTCTTACTTTGTTTTGTATAAATTAAAGTTAAATTTTGTTGTCAAGGAATATCCAAAATACAGAACATGTCTACAGCAGGATTTTTGGGTCCAGAAGAAAAATCTCGCTGTAGGCATGTCCCCACAATAGGAATGTGGGGTTGATACCGGTGTAGCAGGTGCCAGTATAGTTGAGCACTACTGTATTACAGAACCATGCCAATATCATTTACCTGAATTTGTATAACAGCATTTCACAAATAGTTATAAATTGATTGTTCAATCCAAAAGGTTCTGAGTGGAGAAAAAAATTATACCTGGCACATAAAAGTCAGATTATGTCAAGAATAATAAAATCTACAATACAAATCAGCAAATAATAATTATTTTCTTCAAAAGACTGACCTCTTTGTACGTCGTGACAAATAACCTCTGCTTCTCATTGGAGGTCTCTATAGCACGGGTGCCATGACCATATGGGACAACCTCCAGGGGAATACCACGTTTTTGAAGATTTTTCAGCAATGCCGAACTTCTGGGCAAGCTGCTCATGACGATGAGAACATCTGACCAAGACAGAGCCCGATTTTCAAACATGCTGTGTTGCCAAGCTCTCACAGTTGTTTTGTCATCATTTTGTTTTCTTGTCAAACCGGAACTGTAGCCGGATCCGCTGCCCTTGCGGCTCCTTCCTCTTGCACTCTCTACTCTGGAGGAAAATTTATTTTTGGCATTTTTTGTAATGTTAGAGGCTAAGTCACTTTCTTTCAAGGTATTCTGATGAAAGTGGTAATTTGAGAGCGCAGAAGGTTCATTCTTAACCATACTTGACAGAAAATCGCTCAGTTCTTTTCCACACATGACACAATTAGCTGGTGGGCCAGGCTGGTTATGAGATTCATGATCAATGATGTGAGGCCGAGGTCCGTCTGTTGGTAAACCACTCACAGTTCTGTTAGAGATTAAGGAAGACAACTCCTCAGCTTTTGGGGAAATCTTTAGTTCAGGGTCTGCTTTACTACGAGATGGAAAAATTTGAAAGTTTAGATTTAGTTTTGCAAGGCGCTTATTCAGAGAGTCTGGATCATATTTTAATTCTTCTTCCTCTCTTGGGTCATCATTTTCCTTGGCAACACCAGCATTAGTCTCTTTCTTAATGGCATACTCTCCACAGTCCCATTTATCTTTGTTTTTCAGATACCTTGGGGGTTGTCTTGAAAACTGACCAGGTTCACTATGCTGAGATGACTCTTCATAAAGGCCCTTGTAAGGTGCTCTAAACTTAGCATCCTTCTCCGTGTGTTTCAGCAAAGATTGAACAATAGGAGGACACCTCAGAACTTTTTCCATCTGAAATGCGTGGAAGTGATGAGCAGTGTGCGGACGGCTGTCCTGAAAAAGGCCGGCACACCAGATGTTTTGAACCTGGAGGCAACACAGATGTTCTATGACAGGCAGAGTAGCTGGTGTGACCTCATCTACAATCACACAGCGAGATGGTAAAACATCCGACAGGTAGGATGCATGGAAACGGCTTGTGTCCACATTGATCATCACCAGGTTGTCATGAGGCACTCCATCTTTAGTCATCATAAATTTCAGGCGATCTAGAATTCCGTAGGCATATGGGTAGCCATCTGTGGAACCCCACCTGAAAAGAAACATTGGAAAAATTGGTGATTCAATGAGTATTCACAACAAAAGAAACTATTGACAAAAAAACAGTTAGAAGTATCTCTGAAACCAGCTAACAAAATGAAGCTTATTTGGTAAAAATGTCAAAATTTTTATTTCATGATTCAGCTTCATCAAAAATCTTTCGCAAAAACATTTTTTGAATATTTCACCTCTTGATGTTGCTTTTTGTTGAAGTTAATCCACCTACTAAATCTAATACTCTTTGTTGCATCAGGCTGCACCCTTCTACTAAGTCATTGCTGCAAATATTCAACCTAACCAACCTACCTGGAATTGATCAAAATGACTGTATGCCCACGCAGTAGCCACTCTCTGGCTTTCAGGATGAGCAGCATGGTTTTACCTGAGCCAGGTGGACCATAGAGGTAGATCCTGTTGTGCTCTGACAGCAGCACCTGGAGCTGGGTGGGTAGCAACACAACCTGGGGAAGCACAGCATACACTTTAAAACAATAGGGTGACATCTAAAGTAAGGTAGATAGACAATGAAAAAAAAAAAGGTTGTAGGAATCACTTTGTGGTACATTAAATGATAAAATACACAGCAACAATTCAAAAGATATGTCTCAATTTTGTAGGAAAACCAATTCAGTTTGTGAAAATACAAATGAATATCAAATATAAGTTACCATTGAAGTGCTTTTTAGTAATATCTTTATAAATGGGTGTGTTAAGTCCAAAATTTTAAACTGATATGCAATTGCTGATGTCAGAGTATTTTTTTCCTATTGTTTCAATAGATCAAAACCCAATGAAAGTGTTTTTGTAACCTATGGTAACATAAGCTAGGTCTTTTTTCTTTTGGAACACATTTAAACTCCACTGTAATTTGATGGAATCAATATTAAACATTATGCCATAGTGCAGAACTTGAGTTCTAATTTCTGAACAGCAATCGTAAGTACATTTAAGCTCTTATCACGTTCTCAACAAAAAATCTCACAAAAAAATAATGTTATGATAAAATTATTTTATTTTCTATATTTAGTAGCTTAAATATTCAAAGATCAAATTTTGCGAGAAAAGCTAAATTTCAAAGGAAAAATTATGCGCACAATCCACTTTTTAATAGACTTGGGAAAAAAAAAATCTTGAAACTAAATTACAACAAAACATACTGTAGACATAAAAAAAAAAGCAGCAACAAAAACTTACTTGTGAAAAGCGTTGTGCACACAAATTGACAGCTTCTGACATACTACGAACTTCAACTCTTGGATTATTGGGGCTCCACACTTCTACTGTAGAGAGAAGACCGCAGTATCTGGAACACAAAATAAAAATTGATAATTTGGCCGTGCCAGTGGATCTGATCACCTTCAACGTGTTTTCATATATATGTATGGATGTATTAATGTAAACCTTAATAACTTTATTATTACTTTCGTTTATGAGTGTTAGTATATTGATTTGTAGGTAAACAGTGTTGTCAAGAATAAATCTTACTATTACTGTAGTTAGTTTACTCCTGTGAACTTTTATTACACCCAAAACTAATTTTATGTCATAAAAAAATTTACTCAAAAATCTTCTCTTTCAAAATGCTTTTAACCTTGACCTTTTATAAGCCTTTGAAGTGTGGTAATTTAGCCTGGCTGAAATGATCTGGGTATTTATTGTGACGCATCACTAAAAATTGATTGAGTTAAAATGCCAATACAATCATTTTTTCCATAGTACTTCAAATGAAATATCAATCCTGATGCAAACTACATGGCTAATTTGAAAAAAAAATGTGACTTGCAAAAAAAACCCCATTAAAATGTCACAAAAATAAAAGTCTTTCTGACGGTCTTAAATTAATAGGCTTTATTCAACCAAATGCTATCAACATACTTAAATTGATTTGAATAACCTTCGACAATCTGGATCTGAAATTTTCTCAAATACCTAGGCCCCTAAATTCACATCATTGTTTTATTTGATATAAAAAAAGAACATTCATTTTAGATGTTTGTTAACTCTTCTTGACGTAAAAACGCTCCCAGCGTTGCTAACTCTCTCTGTTTATACCGTAAAGACTGTCACAGCGTTTGGCAAAGGTTGGGACATTTTTTGTTACATCCTCAACCAAGACAAAGCAAACAGTTTACAAACTTTGACAAATGCTGTAAGTTTCCTCACAGCGTTGACAGAGAGATAGGCAATGCTGAGAGCAATATTATGGTAAAAAAAAATTGATAGTAGACAACTTTGCTGAAACACATGAAAAAATAACTCCAGCACAGTGCCTGAAAAATTCCGACCAAAAAGAGTTAAGAAAAGTACATGTCTTCTTAATTGACTAAAACAGCAAAAAATGAAACGTAGCATTTCGGAACAGGTTCGCTCTTAGAAAGCTGGAGCAAAGTTTTTTCAGTATAAAGGCATATCATCTCTGTATTTTCTCACCTGCCTATGATGTGTTTATAAGTCCTTGTGTCGATAGCGTTGTCTGGAGAGTCGAGCGAACTTCTGAGTTTCTTCCACCAATCAACAAGTCGCTCAAGAATGCTCTCCTCTGGAGGGTCCCACACTGACATGTTCTTCTCTGGGAGCTCATCCAAGCACAGGAAAGATTTTGTGCCCCGACCATGTGTCAGCTTTTCAATTTTCTGAACAAATCAAATTAATATAACGATAAAATAAACTTTTACTTAGAACGTTTACTTCAATGATTTTTTACTAACTCCTCTTCAGAAGTTCAAATGTTTTTAATGCCTGCAGTACTTAGTCATTGACTAGATGAATATAAAGCTTTAACTTTTCCCCATCGCACTTTCTTAGCTTACATTATCCCCTGTGTGCGCTAGGCTGGCTGGCTATTCCCTGCATATGCACCAAAATTCATAAAATTCTTTTCATGGTATGAGTTTGGTATGGATGATACTTTGCTTCATCCTAAAAGAATTTCTGAGGACAGGAAAATGGGTTGAAAAACACATCTCTTTAGTTCGTATTTTTGAGATGGCAAAAAAAAAAAGAAACCATGGGATTATTCCCGCGATGCAGCTAGGCTTCAATGGTAAATCTAGGTCAATCATCAATGAGATACGGTATATACTTGCGGAATAAACAAACGCTGCATCAAACAGATGCAATGTGTCATGAAAAGGTTAAACTGTTTAGCCTGCAAGTGCAAGACCACAAAAGGGAAAGGAAGTACAATGAAAAGATGGGGAGAGATCTTGAAATGGGTTCTTGTCATTATGATCTAAATGTTTTAATCTGTTAAAAATAACCACAATCAAAGTTTAGCATAACAATTGTAGGAATGATATTCTAGGCTGGCGTCTAGTTACATAGGCCTACCCTCTACAGACCAAGTCACAAAGAGATAGCCTGAAAGGCATTATGGTGAGTTTAGGTGTTGCATAATGTTTCACAGCTGTCACTGCCGTCGCATTTTGAACTTTTCAACCTGATGAGACTATGGTCACATTATATGGTTGGTTTTACAAATTTTTATCTCCAAAAATGTTTGACTCTTTGAAGATGATTGAATTGGGCTCAGTCATAGGGCAGGGTTTGTTGGATAATGAATCAGTTTACAGCAAGTCTTTATTCAACCTTTGTAAGTTGCATAGTGAATACTACAAGGGTTGATAA
>BMAT01008468.1:338492-356704 GCA_019649035.1 Elysia marginata | reverse complement strand
TTCTTCTTCTTCTTCTTCTTATTATTATTATTATTATCATTATAATTATTGTTATTATTCTTCTTCTTACCATTATTATTATTATTATAATTATTATTATTGTTTTTGTTATTATTGTTGTTGTTATTATTATTATTATTATAATAAATAATATTAATAATATTATTGTTATTATTATTATTATTGATAATACTGTTGTTGTTAATTTTGTGGCTGTTGTAATTATAAATGTTTTGTTGTTGATTTTTTATTACAGTGTTATTACCATTTAAATAATGTATGTATGTTCTACTGGGGGTAGACGGAACAAAACCTAACTTGTTTATGTAGATTTAAATACAAAATTTTTTAAAAAGGAAGACTACACGTTTGCCGTACACAAATCTTACTGTTACAGTATGTTAGAATAATATGACGATATGTCCTGGTTTCTGTATGATGAGTCAGATTCTGTTCTTTTATATTGTCTATTAGGGCAATTCCAGGCCACACAACAAGGCCCCCTCCACTTATTTTTCTGCATAAGAAATTCCAATGCTAAATGTGTGATTTTACAGAAATTGATATTAAATATTGTATTGCTTACAGTACAGAATAATAGCTTTCCAAATATTTATTGAATAAAGCTTCTATCCATACAAAAAATTGTTAATGTAGATACGGTATACTATGTCACCTACAACAACAAGCTATTGCCTGAATGCGAAACTGACCTTACAATAATACGACAGAAAACAGAAAAAGAAAAAAATAACTAAACAGCATTTTAATATACTAGAGCATAGAAACAAAAAAAAAAAGAAATTGAAGAGTGGCAACCTAGGTGAATAGTCTTATTTATAATATAAGGTAGACCTAGGCCCATAAACATTAGTTTATAATTATTTGAATAGAACAATGAACGCAATTTCCATTGTGCGTGTAGGCCTATAATACTGCCTAAGTAGATCTAGTTGGAATATGAAAATAAATAAATTGCAGACACTACGAGATAGCCTACAAGTTCAATTTAGTCTTGGAAAATGAATGGAAGTTTTTCGAGCAATAACACACGATATGAAATTGGTTCGGTTCTATCGCCGAATCTAGATTCTAGATCTAGGCAGGAGCTTCAAGTGATTGAATACGCACATTAAAAAACTGGATATGCGACTTATTTCCACAGTTATGAGATAGGCTACGAACTTGAATGTGTTAGATTAACAAATTTACTAGATTTCTATTTTAATAGCAAAGCGCATTAATGAAGAAATAAAAATAAAACAACATATTCATGCTGTTAAAAGGAAAGTAACAGGCTGGGGCGCGCTTTCCAATGAATTTAACTTTATGTTTCTTTTGTCTCCTAAGAACCTTCACCTCCGCTTCCGGGATCAAAGTTACGCAGGCAGGGAGTTCTACCTTGCTATCTGAGCCTGCGCATTGAAGTCACACAAAGCTGTGATCGCTAACATAGCGTTAGCCCATCTAGCTAACTATAGAATGTCATTGCTGCAGCACATGAAATTATATACCAGTCTAATAATTTGTTCTTTCATTCAAAATTACATAAATTGGGTACAGAGCAAGAAACATTTTTCTTTTTTTATCCCCATTCTCAATACACAAAAAGAACCTTCAACTTTAAATATAGCACTGGAGGTGTAACACAAAGTTGATATTTTCAACTTCCATTTACAGGGCTACTGTGCCTACACACTCGGGAAATTTGACCGCTTGCTTGTGCCAGCTAACCCCGACATTGGTGTGATGCGCTACCGAGAACACTACTATGCCTTCTCCTCTAAAGAAGCAGCGTACGAGTTTGCACAAAATCCTCAAGAGTAAGTAACAGCAAGTGTGTAATTATGGCTTATTCTTGTTGTTATTTATATTGTTATTATAATTATTGCACTATTGTTACTACTATCATTGCCAGTTAGTAAATTGACACCTTAAAAAATTGTATACATATTCTCAATACATCATCATTGATGTAACTGCAACTTTATCCCTGAATGTAGTTATTTTTAATATAATTATTAAATATGATTGAAGATGAAATTTGTCTGAAATTAGATTTATCAATACGAATTCAAACAAATGACGATATTGATTTGTGATGATGGAACATGATCTAAGCTATAACTGAGAAATAACAGGACTCTTTGTAGAACAATAGAGTGCACTCAACTGAAACTTCAATAACTTGAAATCATTAATAATAATAACTTAAAATTTGTTGACAAGTTGAGTCTATTTGATAATCCCAATAAGTATGTTTTTCCTTGTCAACTATCCTCTATCTCAAAGTTCTGATATTTCAAACTGAATCAGCAATTCCAAAGCACATTGACTTAAGTGGACTGCACAGTATTTCATAACATCTTTTGTTCCATTTTGTGCAATAGGATCATAGGATTGGTGGCCGAGGGTGCAAAGAAAAGTCCTGAGCTGATCCAGTTACTTGAGCTACACACCCAGTTTTCTACCATCACGCCGTATTCCCAGGTTACCTTCTTTTACTTTTAGTACTTGCTATTTTTGAAATGTTCCTAAAACAGAACATGTCAATGAATATTGTTTAATGCACAAAATAACCATTAATATCAAACTTGGATTTTCACAGTACAGTTAAATCTAAATAATTGGTACTTTGATCATTCAAAAGTCTAGGTTGCAGGATAAATGAACCTTGGAGTAGGCTGGACCAATAAACTGTCTAAAATTAGTAACATTGTCATCTTAGAGTGACTGAAAAGAAAGAGAAATTTAAACGGCCGCCATACTAAGTTTGAGGTTCTTCTGATACCTGTACTCTTTTGAAAATTGTTATCTTTTAATTAGAAAATCCCTCAATATTTCACTTGATTTAAAACAACATCTGCACCTGGAAACACAAAAATGTCTTTTTATTTTGAATGGCACATTGTATGGATGCTTGAGTCTAGATTGATCTAACGTTTACAACAAATTTTCTATGATATCCTCAAGTCTCTTGTATGTGAAGTTAATGCAGATTACCTGGTATACAAAACAGGAAATTCTCCCACAAACATTGCTATTTATTTATTAAACTATTGTTTGGGGATAAAAGAGCAAAGGGCTTAAGTTCAGATAGCAACTTGACTATAAAAATTTTGGTTGCCATAGTTGTGCTTCACTCCAAGATTTCCAAGATGACTGCTATGAAAGAAAGCTGGACATGAGCCTGAAAATAATGGTCCAGATAAAGTTTCAAGGAGGGTTGACGTAGGTGAAGGCAAAATTTAGGTGTGTTTAAACTTTAAGTTCAGTCTAAATTAATATTAGAGGCACTGAAAATGCATTTTGTGGGATCTTAATCTAGATCTACCAAGAGTTGATGTAGATCAGTATTAAACTGTAACAATTCATTCTGCCCAATACCTTTTGTTTTCATAAATTAAAATAGTATTCTCTCTATCTCTCTGTACATCAAGTAAAAGTAGGCTTCATGTATAGATGACATGTCTACCTATCTTTCCTTTGAAAAATCAATGAATTTTGATTTTGATTCAAAAACAATTAAGAGATAGATAAAGAGGAAAAAGAAATATAGTGTATAAAAAAAAGAAAGGTTAAAAAAGGGAAAGTGAGGAGGAGGATTATAAGAATCATGGAAGGAAAACTAAGATTTTGTTAGGCAGACCCCAGGTCGATACTGTCTCGTGTCTCTTTGCCAAAACTTAGATTTTGCTAGACTGGGCCCGGGATCCATCTATCCTAAACCTTAATTTTGGCTAGGTAGACCCTTGTTTGTAAATTTGGGCCTTCTATATATGTACAAATATTAAGTAAACACTATTTCCAAAAAAAAAGTAATTAATCATGTTATTACATACAATGATTTAATTACTTAAAGGTTTTAGTAACTGAATGTGTTTTAGCACCTTGCTTTGAAGCTGTGATCTTGAAACAACTTCTTAAATTATTATTAATAGGTTCATGACCTCACTATGTTACTTTCTGCATCCTTACAGAGTCGAGAGGCGGGCAAGATGATAGAGAAACCAGTAACAAAATGTGACAGCGCTTCCCAGACAGACACACACCTCTTGGAATCAAATATTGTCAAAACATATGCATGGAATGAGTGGGAATTGCGACGGAAAGCTATAAAACTTGTGAGTTTTTTTTTTATTCTATGAACAGTACAAGAAAAAAAAAACAAATGCAAAAGAAAAAAAGTATTTTATGGTGTATGGCTGATACCTAAAAAGTTTATATAAAGATTTTATCTTTTCCTAAGAAGCACAAATTCTTTGCATCTTTATTTCAAAGTTTTAGTTTGGAAGTACAAATATTAATACAATGTATAATGCAGGTTTGTTCCTTTAGAGTCTGAGTATGTTTTTTTGTCTTGTTAAGGCTAACCTGAGGAACAAAGTGACACATGCCATGCAGACAAATGGAAGCAACATGAGAAGAGATAATGAAACCCAAGTCTATCTTCCCAAGTAAGTACATAGTGGAAATAAAAGAAACGCCTCTTTACATATGGTCGAACTAATGCAAAAAAAAACATGGTTTTTTCACATAAAGATTCTGCTCCTGTTTTTATTGATGTAGGCCTACCTGAGAGTTGGTAGAAAAGTTTACACTTGAGATACAATAACTGAAAATGTTGTTTAGCCATGGCATCTTTTTGCTCTATGTCAAATTGGTTGGGGCTGCAATAATCGGTAACTTTGTTTGCTTCTAAGTGAAGGTCATCATTAAACAGCCAGATTTACTATTAGTGACCTGTACTGTATTGTTTCTCTCACCAGGGAACAGACCACCCAGACTAAGATGGATAACTACAGTAATGTTTCCAAACCTCAAGTATTCCTTGAGGGTATGCGTGGTGGTGGCATGTCCGTACCTACGGTCATGACTAAAGTCGACCTCACGGTGGATGTGTCAGAACCACCAATTGTCGACCAGTTCTATGTCAGGCCCAAGAATTGAAGAGCTGGGGTTTGTTTGGGATTGAGATTTATTTATGTGGGCAGTTTTATTTTTCAAACCAAATTGTTATTTATTCCAAAATCAGCTAACAACAATTTATATTGTAATTTGTCTACAAATATTTTTTAAGAATTACAAAGGCACATGTCTTTTTTTTTTTTACTTTTGAAAGGAACAAAAGATTTTGAATAAATCAAATTTGATATGATGAAGATGTATACCTACCACACGCATAGAGTTATGGAAATTCAACACAGGTTAATTAGAACTAATGGGGACTTTTCAGTGCTAAAAGCACAAAAATAAATCTCTTCCTTAAAAAAAGGCAACGTCTTAATTTTTTTTTTCATATGGTTATGGTTATAAATCATATATGAATAGGTTATAAATTGTATGTTTTAGTTTATTAAGGCTGTTTGATCTCTGAAAAATAAATGTAAATATTACACTTTTTAATACAAGTTGTAACTCTTTGTTTTTCATGACTGTCCTGGTGCGTCTTGGAGATTTGTATTATTCTATTTGTGCTTTTAAATAAAATATTCGATATTTTCTTTTAAAAGAAACCTACTCTAATTTAAAAAAAAAAGAAAACCAAAACAACAAATCCTATTGCATGCAAAGATTTTCATCAAAGAGCATCCATTTGTTCAAAATAAATCAGGACAAGGTCTGTTATTTTAAATGTGCAAGTTGCTATGTAACTAAAAAATTGATCTCTATTCAAGTTTTACAGTTTTGGACTCATAAATCTCTTTGCTGAACCCATTCAATTTAGGATTTTATTGGATTATTTTATTTTTTAGGATCTCTAAAGTTCTTTGATACAATTTGGGTTTCCTATAGGCTCACTTTGGAGTGAGCAACAATCACATTGAAATCCTAATGCTGGTACAATCACAGAAAAAGGAGAAGAAAACCAAGTGCTCTGAATTTAGTAAGATTCTCCTCATTCATCAACCTCATCTTTACAACTTGGGGATTCAGTTAGATATTCCGCTTAGTTTCTTAAAATTGGACAATGATTGTTGCTTATTTCTGAAGACATGTATGAATAAGTTTTAAGATTTAGAAGTACAGTTGAACCTGCCCAATGCAACTGTTGAAGATTAATGGTGATTGCGGTCACGATGGACAGTTTAACTCAGAAGACCAACCATAGCCACAAGGCTTCACTAGACATAATTTGATATCATACTTGTAGCTATATCACTTCTGATTGGACAGCACATGACCTAGCCGCAGTCAGGGCCCACAGTTACAGCAATGATTCCTCCATTCGACAGCTCATGGCCTAGCCATGCCGTAGTCAGGGCACACAGTTACAGCAATGATTCCTCCATTCGACAGCTCATGGCCTAGCCATGCAGCAGTAATAGCCTACAGTTAAAGCAATGATTCATCCATTCATGATTCATCGACTTGCAATTGATTGGTGTAAACAAGATTACCCTAAAAAGTGGATTACACGCACAAACTTCTAAACAAAATTATGGTCAGTAGACTGTGTGACAAGGCTTGGGGCATGTGGTGAGTGTGCCCAATGATAAATTTGAGCGTGTAATTAAGAAATTCAGGCATCAGTAGTTTGCGGCAACACAGTCTTGCAGCAATAGCAAAATATCAGGCACTGCCTGATTTTTTTCGTCAAGCAAGCAAGCCGGTCTTTGATGTTGCGGTAGCTAGTTCTTCAGCCAGAGCAATTAAAAGCTTCCACAACTTTATTAAAAACTTTATTTTAGTTACTAACAAATGACATATTCAGAATCAACGCCTAAAATTAGCCAGATTCCTCTCGAGGACTTTTGAATAGGCAGTATTTAAGAAGTTAAATTTAATTGGTCTTTTCTGTGTGTGAAATGTAAAAAATATTTTTGTACCGGTATTTTGAAGCTAGCGCTGTCTAGACAGATTGGGCCTCGGTCTATAATCTAGGTCTCGGTGTCAATGCGTGCGGCACATAAGCTGCTATGTCTAGGCATTGGTTACATAGGGCTGGGTTAGAGCTAGGCCTTTTCCTTTGGTTCTTGTACACTACTTTTATTATTGCGCGTATTATTTTGTCGCTGCTCTATGCCTGTATAATTTACACTGCCGTAATATTTTGAAACCATGAGTCGATATCAAAACTTTATTGAAGTCTACCGATCAGCCGAGTGTTTTTAATGGAAAATGTAAATATTTGAAGGAAAAAGCTTATGAAAACCCTTTCAAACTTTGTAAAGAATTCGATCATTGTGTTTGAAAGAATGCAATTACATGTGCTAAGACGATTAACAACATCAGTGCTGCATTTGGCAAAGAAATGAAGCAAAAAGAAAATCAAAACTGTCAGGTACCAGGATTGATCATGTAGGCCCCTAAACCGTTATATGCTATTCATTTTTCCATGATACACGTATCAAAACTGACTTGTATTGTCTTACTATCACATCGCAGTTGATTGTTTAGCAATCAATTGCAATGCCAGTTCCAGCAAATGCCGAAAAGTTGTCTCATCTATCCTAATGAAATTATTAAAATCTTACGGGTATGCCTTAATCTCTTCTGAAAGATTTACATGCGATATAGCATATCTCTTAAAAACTAAAACCCATTTTTTCCAACACTTCCTTTTTCTTGCCTATCAACCATTTACCAGGATACAATAACTTGATCAATCTGGAATTTCCGTTGACCTTGTAAGCTAAGCATGCGACGGTTTATGAGCGTGTAATAACAGGGCTGGTTGGACTCATGCAGATGAAATACGTACAGCCAGTTTGTAAAAATGACGTTATCTTTTACATATGATTCGCTAATCATGTATCACGAAATGCTATCAAACTTGTTTGAACGTAAACTATAATCAAGCCATAATGTGACCACTTGCCCTATGCGTGACCAAATATGCCCCCAGTGCGGCCAGGTGTGTAGGCAAAACTTATGATTGCTTCAGATTAAAGTTCAAGTTATAAATTTCAACCATTCAACAATTTAGGTCTAGATACAAATTACACCCTGATAAAAGGAGGCTACCGGCCTCAAAATCACAGAGCTGTACAAACTGGTCCTGGTTAGGTTTGGCTGCACTTGATCACATTACTGCTGGAATTTGATGAAGGGAAGATTGCACAGTTCAAAGATCCTTGACCTTCTGAACACAAGAGGTTGTACCGATAGACTTGTACAAAGCATGTGGCTTACACACTAGCAAACGGAAGCTACTGAGATGCGCTAGGGGCCTCTAAAGTAGTCAAAACCAGAGCTCTACGAACTGGCCACGGTTGGTTCTATATACTCTTGTGGCGTTGGGCAGCAGAAACATACAAAAAGGATAGCAAAATAAACACTCCATTCTGAGTTCTCATTTGATTGGTAAAGCAAATGGCCAGCATGCTTTGGAATGTACTATAGTATGAGCCTATTAAAAATTTCTTAAAACAGGGTTCCTGCAGTCACCAAGCTATCAAATTCCAGGGTGTTTCCAGGAATTTCCATGCCCAAATGTCAAAATTCCAGGCCATGCGCGGCAAAATCAAATAAAATTTAGACTTAATGAAACTTTTTTATAGTAAAAAATTACATTGGGTATTTTTTTTCGCTTTACTTCCAATTAGAAGGATTCATAACTAAAAGAAAATACACTAATAATATAATGGTTTATGAAATTAAAAAAAAAGCTTTCAAATATATACCTACTAGATCTATACTAATTTTTTTTTTTACATTAAAACAGTTATAAAAGTTATATTCTTCTCTCTTCACAGTTTGCAGTATAATTTATTTACCTATTAAAATTTACAAAGTTCTGATCACAGTTACATGGCAGAGCTAGATAGTGGTAGACAACTGGTTGCCAGTTTATCAAGTCTTGTCTATTTAATAAAAAGAAAGGTTGCGTTTTTGAAAATTTCTAATCCAAGCTTTGGTTATCAAGATCAATTGCATCTGTAACATCACCTATGTTGACAAACCTGATAAACTGGCAACCAGTTGTCTACCATTATCTAGCTCTACCCTCCATATTGCGGTCACAGCTAAACAAGCTGCCAAACCCTTTTGTACTAGTTAGAGATGGACAACAGGTAAACAACAAAGCATGAGGGAGGAGGAACACGCTTTTGCCCCGCCTTGTCATCACCTACACGCATATCAGGTTAACTGTGGCTATCCATTTTGTCACCACAGGCAATTTTTTTAGAAGGTTTACATCACAGGTAAACAAATATAAACGTCAAGCAAGGAGGTGTAGGGGAGGCAAGGGCAGGTCAGAGTTCTGGACTTGGCGGCTAATTAGTTCTTGTCCGGTCAAGAGTGATCGCATTGTGGTTTTTTTTAAAGAGATTTTAAAAGATAGTGTGAATTAAAAGGCTGCCCACTGTCGCTTTGGTGAGGTCGTCATGCAAAGTATAAATATATAGAGAAAATGCAAGGAAGTCATAGCAAAGTGGTGATCAATACAGGTGGTCAGCAAGGCAAGTTTGATTGTGTTGGAAACCTAAACAGTTCAATCAATATGATTTGAATACAAGCATAACTCCAACTAGAGCAAGTGACCAACACAAAGAACAAAATCTTGTGAGTATTGTGTGTAAAAATCTTTGTGGTTGGTCTAAAAGGTATCTCTCACAAAGAAAGACCCTACCATAACACCACATTGTCCTGCCCCCTAGAAAAGACAGTATGCCTATTTTCATTCATGCGGCTGACTCACTGTGGGCCTTGTCTTTGTGTAAGCTAGGCTAGGTGGAATTTGAAGTGGTTCTATCATTGCTTAAGAACGCTACCCTGACCATTACTTCATCACAGAAGAGAGGACTGAAGACAGGCTCTATTGAATTATCTATAGCCTATATAACTGATAAAACATTAGAAACCCTAGCCTACAGTACATCACTGTTGACTCATATAGTACTGATGACTCACAATAAAAAGAAAGTGTAGATCTAGGCCTTATCTAGGTCTCAAGTTTGAAAACTCTCCCTTTTTATAATCCTTTATGAATGCAGATGGGGTCAAATGTCTTTTCTAGACAATGGTTAGATCAAAATAGATTATTAAATGCTTTAGGCCTACAACGGAATGTAGATCTATCTATCTATCTATCTATCCAGGCCAAGGCAGTGAGAGGAATATTGCTCAGCAGTGATCTATGTTTGTTTCTAAATTATGAGCTGAAATCTACACACTGATGTGGTACCTTGATGTTTATTTTACTTGATCTACTTAAGTTTCACCGCAGCAAAAATGCAAGTCATGTAAATGTGCAACACATGCAAATAAGTTGTCGTGCCACATTGTTTGTTAAGAAGCGATAATGAGCATAAAATTAAAAGTAAAATTCATGATTTTAAAAATTCTCTCACATACACATAATGAAAAGCACTTCATCTAGAAACAAATTTTTTGACTGTGAAACCTGCAAGAAGCTTGAGCCAATCTTTCTACTAACAGCACAAGACTCCCATACTGCACCAATTTCTAAAAAGTCTTCTCTGATACAATGAACCTTGAATTCAACAATCTCGGAGCCAAAGAGACCTCAACACATGAATTCCCATTTTATTTCTCTTTTTTAGCTTTGTTGAAAAACCTTCAATCCAACAAGTGTTAAGTTTTCCATACCTCATGTTCAACAAGGGGAAGTAAGCCCACTACTTGGCCTCAGACACTAGCAAAATCACATCAAACTGCCGAGTTGTTAGTACACTTCAAGCTTTTGGACAGTCGCAAGTTTATTCTAGGCCTTATATTGCAATGTTTGGACACTATGTTTGCACTTGTTCCAGCTTGAAGCTGAACTGATTTACAAACATGTATTGGTACTATCGTGTTTTCATCTGCACTAAAGCCTAGGATGGGTTTTTTAAACATTTTAGAACAATGTTGTATCCAATGAGACATTGGGTTCAACAAGAATATAATGCCAGGCCCTAGTATCTCAATATATCCAATGCTCACCGTATTTTATTTTTATGTTCTAAAAAATTAAAAAATTTAAATTCTATGCTTGGACATATTTGTCTAAACCCCAAATAAAATATCTGAACTTGTTTATAATGTCTTGTAAGATATGTGCTATTCCAATAACACAGCCAGAGCACATATATTCTCACTCTTAAGGAAAGGGAAAGAAACAAACAAAATAATAGAAGAATGGTGCGAATGTTTTATTACAATTATAATCAACACAATAGCATTATATAATATATCCATTTTAACTATCCCTCAATTAAACTCCTATAAAGAGTTTCTCAACACTATACTCCTCTCAGTGCTGAAGTCCTGTGTTTATATGTCTTTATATAACAGTTCTAACAGAAAGAAACATCTCTTTGGAATACACTCGACACTCCCATACTAACATTTTCTGGATACACATTCAAAGCTCACTCAACAAATAAAAATTATTTTCCCTGCTGATGAAGTGAACTCTTTCATGCTCACGCTGAAACACTAGGGCCAAGTTTATTACGTAGAACTTCATCTGTCAGCAGAAAATCTTGAGCACTTTTTGCGGCTTGTCTTTCTCTCTCTGAGCCACCATATTCACCTGGTGAAGTCAACAAGATTTGAAAAAATTCTACAAATTTCTTTTAAAATAGCATATTATAGACCCAAAAATGCAACAGAATGTCGTTAAAAGTCATTGCTCAAAAGGAAAAATATTTTTTTACGAAAGTTGACAAAAATATTTTGAAACTGTGTTTACACTTTCAAATTTTTAAACTTATTCTAACAATTGACTAGCATTGTGTCCAAATGAGTCATAAGCCCAATGGCTTAGTTTTGAGATGTTGGCTTTTAAAGTTTAGTGGGTATTCAGAAGTCAGAACTTTTTTATTTTGGATATTGAAACTAAAATCATTTCTAAACAGTTTTCTTACCTAATTCATGTTGAAATTTCATGTTTTAAATGTTCAATTTTAATTGGTATGGTTGCTATAGTCTCAAATCCTTGATAGCTGTCTAAACTCTAAATGCTATTTTCTCCCTTTTCTGAAATTTCACAAGTCCTAATGTGCTGACTTCAAACAGCTTTAACTTTATACAGAAGCATGGTAGAGCTTCTATGTTTGTTGTATTTGAATGGAGAGAACGTAAGCTTTTCTCTTAAACCAATATCTGACTACCTTTCAACTTCAACTTCAGACTCATTTTGACTGGTTGCAAGACAATTTGTCACAAAATAAAATCAGACAAAAGCTAAATTTGATGTAGCAGACAGGATCCTCTATTACTACACTGGAAATTTCTATGGTATAAAAAGGCATCAATTTCTCTCAAACAAAAATGGCAGTATGAAATAATAAAAACCGACAGATGTTTCTCCTTTCATTGAATTTCACATAATTTTCTATATCTTAATTTCCTTTAGCATTTCATTTTTTTGATCAACATCAGAATTTTTGCATTTAGAACAAAATTTTCTTGCCACCACACTATGGAGCTTTGTTAACTTTATTCTAAGGACTAACCTCTTTCTCTCTTGCTGAGGAACTCCATAACACTGTTGAGGAACGTAGCACCGCTGGTTGAGGCCAGGCAATGGGTCAGCTCTGTTTTGATCTGCCACACAATGTCATTAGGCATGTCACTGGTCACCTCCTGGTCATACAGGCTGGCCAGCACAGCAGCCACGCCCGCGCAGGCCAGGGACTGGAACTCTTGTCCAGGTTTTCTCTTTACAGCAGGCCGAGATGCCTGGACTAGGAGTTTGATGAGTCCAAGAACAGACAGAATGTGGATCTTCTCTCTTGTCGCCTAGCAGAGAAGCACAAGCAAAACTATTCATTGAACCTTTGTTAGATGATTTTATTGATTTGACATTTTTGTTTCTCCTCTTATTTCAAAATTCAATAACCCCACCAAAAATTTAAAAAAAAAAAAGAAGGAGAAAGCATAAGTCACAAGCACCAACTGAGGAACAAAATTGATTTTTTTTCCGCTTTAAGTTTAAGAGCAAGAGGATCTGTTTATAAGAGGATGAATTGAGTCTATCTCAGGTATATGGCAAGTGAAACAGTCCATAGAATGCAGTAGAGGAGAGGTTGAGTTAAATTAAAGCTTTAAATGTTTTGAAAAATGAAAACAGAAAAAAGAAATCAATTTTTAAGTACAGGCTTGCCTAACAAACCAAGCAGACAACATTCTTCTTTTGCCCTTGTTAAAACTTACAAAAGTCTGAATCCAAAAGTGCTCGAAGTTGTCCATAAATGTGAAGGCGTATTTGAAGCCGAGATCTGGTTCTGCTGACAGACGGAAATTAGCAACCTCTTTGGAGACAATCTGAGAGAAGGCAAGAGTTTGACAATGGTCAGGTATTCATATTGAAAACCCTTTGCCTCAAAATTATAAATAGTTCCTACCAAAATACATCTATGTATAGTTCATAGGCCTTAGTTTATTTCTTATCATCCATTACCACCAAAAATACTTTGTCCATTATTTAAACCTTTTGTCACAGCCTCAGTTATAGAGATAAGAAATAAAAATGTGTCCTGGCATTCATGAAAACAAGGGTGATGGATTTTCTCGATTTTCTTCTTTTGAGCATTCAAAGAGACATTGCTCCCAACAAACCTAGGATTTAACAAACTTTAAAAATTTTCATGACAACATTGCTAGATCTGAGGTTAACTGTACTAGTACATGTATGAATGCTTCAGAGATTTAATAAACATTTCCTCACATTAGAGATTTCCACATGTCTCCTCCACTGATTCTCAGAGACAGAGAAAACGACGTCAAGCCAGCGACTTTTTTGCCCCAAGTTTAAGTTGACTGGACAAAGTTTGTCGAGTTCTTCACCAGTAAAACCTGTGCAGATGAGTATAAAACAATATTGTTCAAATAAAAACCCTTGCAAATACTGCATGGCTCTGCCAAAATTGTCTTGGGGTCCCTTAATTCTGTTCTAAAAGGCAATAGAAATGACTTTTGCGGACCATATAAGCCTGATAATGGCCTTCACATTCAAAACTAGAAGAAAACGACATGCAGAGCCTAGAAGACCTAAGGATAAAACAGAAGCAAATTTGACATATAGAGCCTAAAATGGAAGAAAATTGGTAACCAAACCTAAGGATAAACTAGACCTAATCAAGATGTCTTTTTCATCTAGATTATATCAATTGATTTCTACATCTAAGTCAAATTTTTCAACATCTAACCTTAGGATATCAAACCTTAATTCTACAGATTTTAACAAAGTTGGCAAAACTGATATTCTTTCATATATATTCACAGGCCTACTATCTTTTTTTAATCTGTAAAATGCCTCCTACAAAATTAGTCCGAGTGCCTCATAAAAAATTACTATTTTATTAGACTAACAGGCCTAATTTGTTTTTCACAGAATGAACTTCACTTTCCGTCATTGATGTAGCAACATAAAATTAATAATTCATTTTTCACTAGAAATTCAACAGACTTAGGTGTTTGCAGACTCACACTAATGATAAGTTTGTTGCTTCATGTTGCCACTCAACTGTCAACACAATTCTTCTTTGTCTGTCTGTCTCTTTCTCTACCAGTGAAACCCATTACCACTCCTAATAACTCACTCAGTCATCCTCTTTCTCTCTTTCACTCACTCATACTACTCCAAGATTTGAGCAAAATCCACCATAAGTTTTTTTTACGGCTGCTCACAATTTGAATGCAGTGTATTTTTAGCAATGTTAGCGCAATTAAAAAAGCTGGGCTCTTTCACTCACTCACTAAGTCTTTCTTTCTTTCTTCTCCACCTTTCTTTCTCTTTCTTATGCTTGGGATTTGATCCATCCAGAGTGATGATTTACACCTGCATCTATATCCTAGCAAAATGGCATACTTCAGAGATATACTTTTTGGACAGGCGCATATCAACATATTCCTGAGATCATCACCAATCTTATGGTAAATATCTATCAAAATGTGCTGAAAATGGGTAAAAATTAATTAAACTGTACCGAGCCAATCTTATAGCATGCAAAGATTGGAAATAGCAAATTTTAGTAAATGAGTTTAGCCAGTTACCCCAGAGGGGCAAAACTATAAAAACTGAGATATGCTCTTTTGCTCGCACAAAGATGATAAATGTAACATTTAAGTCACTTCAGTTAGGTAGAGACTACTGACCTATCTGTAAAGAGAACAGGAAGCGTAGATAGTCAGACAGCACCTGGTGTTGCTCTTGACTCATCTGTTTCATGTCCAGCTGACTAGCCAAGGGTACACAGGCTCTGCAGTGGACAAATGAAAAGTAGCGTTTATCATCAGGTTAGTTTCCTCAGTGAACGAAGACAGATAGCAAGGAGAAGCGGAGTTAATCATTAAAAAAAAACTTTTTCTAGATACAAATAAGAGAAGCTGTAAATAAAAATTAATTAAGTTAGAGAAAGTTTCTTTTGGACAAATCTTCAAGAATACAAGGAACAATAGAAAATTAAAAAATTTTTTTTTCTTTTTTGAAGCCTCATAAATTTTTTTATGACAAGCTTAACTTGTAGAAAATTTGTTTCTGTATCAAACATTTGACATCTAAAATATATCTAAATTTCTAAATTTTGGTCACAGACTGTCTGGGTTATTCTTTGATATTCAAGGTATTAGATAAAAAAAATTCACCTAAAGCAGAAGAAGTCTGATCATGTGCCAGAATGGGATAAAGCTAACAAAAATAATTCGTGCCCTTATTGAATTTTGTTTCTTATCTCTACTCATACACATAGGCCTGTCTAAAATTGGCAATATGAACAAAATGTTTAAGGGGTTGAGATGATGTTAAAACACGGTGTAAGGGTTGAAAGACACACCTGATATTGGCAAACATTGAAAAGAGAACGCGATTTACACAACTTGACGACTTCCTATCATGAACGGCCGGTTTCTCTGGAGGGCACCGTATCAGATGTAGCAATTGTCTTAAGTTCTCCTTGGTGAATGCAGTTCCAGTAGAAATCAAAGAGCAGACATTTCTCTGAACTTCTTCAGTTGATGACACAAAAAGCCCTTTACTCGAGTCTGGGAGGAAAAACAGCATTCACTTTAATGATTTACCTTTGTCCCATGCCCAATATATAAAGAAGTGCAAGATGTTTCGTACTTGCAGTTTATGATAGTTCGTATTACATGGAAACTTAAAAAAATATTTAGAATTGTTTTGAATAAATGAGCTTGGATATAAAGATCTGCTTGTTTATGAAATTTACCATGATTTAAAACACGCTGCAGTTGAAAATCTGAAAACTGCAAATAAACTAGTATGAGGTTTTAGTCACAAAAAAGACACCTTTGTTTGTATCTTTCTTCTTGTTATTGATCTTGGTGCCGAGTTCAAATATTGACCCCTTCTGGTGGATGAAGCTGTTGGTCTTTTCCAGCTCGTCGTAAGTCCCCCACCGTTTGCGCTGCAAGTTAGTATACCTCTTGTTTCCTTTCCCTTCAAATATCCTACTCAATTTTCTATGCCTCACCTAAAACATCACCGAGATTCTCAGCAAAAGGTGTACAGTACTGAAGGACATGGCCGTGTCGCATCAACCTCAGCACACTAAGCGTCCACTGCTCGTCACTCAGCGAGTGGGCAGCTAGTGCCAGTTGTGGTAAACTTTGGAAAAACTCAACCAAAATGTCTTCAACTTCCTGGCTCTTCTTATAGTGGAACGTCAACTTTGGTCTAAAGAAATACAATTGAGGAACATTGAGGAAGACATATTTAAAATTAGCTTCAGGTAAAATAATTAAAAACAGTTAATGAAAAATAAATTAAAAAATCACACCTTTGAAACACCTTGGCAGAGATAGAAAAATTTACAATGCCTTACATTTTTTAAAATATCATAAATATAAAAGCCTTAAATGAACCTGACAAACTTGAAACCATTTTTTCAGTTTTACAGTTCACTATGATTAGCAACACATAGATTTACAAAAGTAGTGGGTGTCCTATATACACAGGGATGCAAGCGATTTATGAACAAAAAGCAGGAAAATTTTAAAAACTTCATAAAATGCTCCACCTGGAACTGATAACCAAGAGCTGCCCGTATAGAATCTTTGATATAGATCAATGAAAAGAGGTAAATGTAGATGGCCTTCACAGCTATATAAGCCAAAAGCAAAAGAACGATTTGGTTTCCTTTTAATCTTATAAATGAAGGGTTTTCTTAAACAATATTTTCCCCCCATTTTCCTGCTATTTTGGCTAAAGAAAACCGCTAAAAAATAATAATTCCTGCAAAAATTGGAAAACTTGCATCCCTGATATGCATCAAAAGCAAACTATTAGTGCAAACCTGGTGAACTATACGATCAGAGAGCATTAACTTGCATGAATTTTCTTTTCTTCCAGTATTAGTGTTCCCATGACTTGAATGATTCCTTCCTCTTCAATGTTTAGAGATTATCAGATATCAAATCAAAAACTCACTCTGCATCATCATTGGTTTTGCTCCATCCATCCCAGACTTGGCCCATCTGAGCAAACAATGCATAAAACAATTTCTTGTCCTGTGATTTTGGTGCTGCTCTGAGGTAGCACTGTAAAGCTGCCTTGTACACTTTGCTAAAATAACCTGAAAGTTTTCACAATGCTTTTTAATAAATCTGTAAACTACATGTGATTACACTTTTATAGAAAACGTTAAATTAAATAAGCTAATTTTTACAGTTAAAACTCATAAAATGATTTTTAAGAACTGAAAAATACCAAAATATATTAAAAAAAATGTAATTTGAGAATTAAACATTATAACGTTGATCACAGTTAGCATTGCTTTGGACCAATAGAACACCCACTTTAACCTTCACCGTCACTCGTGGGTGAAAAGCACCCAGAACAAAAAGTAATGAGCTTAATTTTATTGAAAATAACTTATTTTGCCTCTAAAAACCCCTTGTATTCCTCAACCGTTCATATTTCTTTTTTTTTTTTAAATTAGTTCAATAAAATTAATGATAAATTATTTTTAATAATGTTTTTTTAAATACGCATGCTGATTAAGCAGAATCCACTTGTGGGTGAAATTCACCCGTATAGTCTCAATGAGCCTTCAGAGCTAAGCTGGGTGTTTTTCAGCCACAAGTAGCGAATGGGAGAATTCAAAATAGATGGCTCAAAACAGGTTTTCAGGTGACAATCACCCACAAATGGTGTTTAAGTATACAAATAGCGAGTGGCGGTGAAGGTTAATATAACAGCAGCGAATTTCAAAATAGATCTTGCTTGATAAATAACATTTACTGAATGTTTGCCATCAATCTTCCGTCAATCTCACTTTATAGGTAAAGTGTTT